>JAVGWX010000017.1:312500-580000 GCA_036924085.1 Ariolimax columbianus
TATACAGGTCTAGAAGACTCTTCAGAGTTTGTAAACAACCAGTTTCTTTTCTCTGAAACCTATGTGCATCTAATCTATTCTTAAATGCATTAATTGTCCCTGCCTCCACTACTTCCTGTGGCAATGCAGGCCAAGCATTCACCACTTTCTGAATAACAAAACAATTTTCTAATATCTAATCTGGACCTTTGTTTAGTTAAGTTGTAGCTGTGCCCTCTTGTTTTTGTAGGTGGTTGCATTTTGAAAAAACCTGTTAAAGTCTAATTTATCCGTTATTTTGATCATTTTATTAACCTGTATTAAGTCGCCTCGAATTCTTCTCTCTTCTAAACAATGTAGGCCGGTTTTTCTGAGTCTTTCCTCATAACTGATTATGGAATCCCAATATCAGCTTTGTCGCTCTTTTATGTATCTTTTCCAGCATGTTTATATCTCCTCTACGAAAAGAACTCCACACAGTTCTCCAATCTAGGTCTAACTAAAGGACTCCGCACCTGTACACATTCTCCAATCTAGGTCTCTTCTAAACCAGTATAAAGACGTTAAGTTATGTGGCCAGTTGCTGATCAAAATGTGTCGGTCAAAAAACATGTTGCCGACCATGGTGACAATAGATGAGACTTGGGTTCACCATTATGACCCAGAATCCAAAATTGCCAGCATCCAGTGGAAAACCCCGAGCTCAACAACACATGTCAAGCCAAGAGCACATAAATCTGTTAGAAAAGTGATGCTGACTGTTTTTTAGGACGTCAAAGGTGTCATATTGAAAGAATACCTACCTCATGGCAACACAGTTAATGGACGATATTACGCAGATCTCCTTACGAAACTAAGAAAGACTGGGACCAGAAAACGAGGGATAGCGCGTAGTCGAATTCTGCCTTTGCTTCAAGACAAACACTCCCACCCACAGGAATTACATGCGACTCCCTCTTTGATGGAGAACTCTGCTTTGGGAAAGGTAATGGAGCGACGAGAGAGGATGTTAACCGTTAGCTACTGCTCCCAGACACACAAACCTGTTACATTAGCACGCGCACACACACACACACACAATGTCAAATGGTTTGTTTCCTAACAGGGCAAAGGCAAGATGCCCACCTACTGGCTGACCGGACGGACAAGCTCTCAGACTCCAGAAATTAACGCCAACTCCAGGTCAACGTCACCTGTCACCTCCAACGAGCAGGATGTTGATGGGGGGGATGGAGATGTGACGAGACACCACACTTTCAGACAGCGATCTCCTCCTGTGGCCGGAAATACTGGCAGGTCTGAGAATCGTTCAGGAGTTACAGAAGCTGTCAGCTGTAAGATTATCTACTTAGGCTAAATGTTATTGTTAGTTGTAACTGCTTTACTGCTCTAGCAATGGTGGTGGCTGGGGTTGTTAGCGAGGTCTGGGCTAGGGCTAGACGTATGGCTCGTTAAAGGAAAGTCAAACGTCTGATATAGCCTCTCCTTTTCAGGTGTAGAGATCGCCGCTGGATTCACTGTTCGGTTTGCCGTGCAGGAGTTTCTATGCCAATGGCCTCTCCTACTTACATTGTGTGCCCAGCAACACCACCGTCATGAGAGGCCCCCTGTTTTTTACAGATCCTGCTGCGGGGCGCTACCAAGTACCCGGCGGTATAACTGGGCGGGAAGATTGGACTCATTAGCTTTGGTTGGCAGCCAATCTACGAGAAGGTAAATTCTGACTCAAAACCCGGGTAGACGAAGGTCGTTAGCCTGTTCAGGTAGTTCGCCTAGGAGAAAATGTTCAGGCAGTTCGCCTAGGAGAAAAGGAACTCTGATTTTAAACCGACAAGTCTCAGGGAGTGCTGGCTAGTCTTCTGACGATGAGAGTATCATTGGATGTCTCGAGTAACTAGCATCTGCGGGCAACGACTCCGCTGTCTTGTGGAAACCTCGGAAAAGGGTAGGGCTACGGGAGTAAACCCAGACAGTAAATTCGGAGTGGAAGCACCTAAGGCGGATGGTTTAAAAAATTGCAAACTCATTCCGGCAGCTCCTGCAACTGAGCAGGTGCCAAATTGTCATACTTTGCATTCCTTTTGATTACATCAGCAAAGCCGAGAGGGTGTGTTCCTGCAGTTTGGGCAGCCTAGGGTCTCCATATTCAGCGTCCAGGCTTGCGGCCTGAGATGCTACTCACAAGGTGCCACGCGCTTGTTCTGCAAAGACTGAGACTCTTATGAAAAAGAAACTACGCTGGCAATGTCTGACCTCGGTACACTTGTCTTTGAACGCGGTCAAACTCTTGCATAGTTTGTGGGCAACAAAATGATGAAATGAAGGCAAAATGTGTATGACATGACGGAGGACATGCTCAAGATGACAAATATTGTCACTGGAGGAAAACAAATTCATTTAGATACATATACATAAAATGTGCACACACACGTGCAATGTGCACACACACACACACGTGCAATGTGCACACACACACGTGCAATGTGCACAGATACCTCCAATGTGCACTGATACCTCCAATGTGCACAGATACCTCCAATGTGCACAGATACCTCCAATGTGCACAGATACCTCCAATGTGCACTGATACCTCCAATGTGCACAGATACCTCCAATGTGCACAGATACCTCCAATGTGCACAGATACCTCCAATGTGCACAGATACCTCCAATGTGCACAGATACCTCCAATGTGCACAGATACCTCCAATGTGCACAGATACCTCCAATGTGCACAGATACCTCCAATGTGCACTGATATGACGGTTCAATTAAGATAATTGTTGTGTAAAGAATTCGTACCAAGTTGAAATGGTCCGAAACTGGAGCAAATGTTATTAACACATGAAACCTACCAAGCCTGACGTAAGTTAGGGCATGGGGCCGATGACTCCATCATTTAGAAAGTTACACAACCTTCAATACATAACTATGAGAGAGTCAACTACGAGCAAGTCAACTACGAATACAATTCAACTCAACCGTCCAATTTGGGAGCAGATCCTGTGTCAAGACAGCCGAAGACGCGCTGCACAGAAAGTTACCTGCGTCACTGACTCACTTGCTCCAGATTTGCTAGAAATATATAATAATAACAGTATCATATTTGACTTGAAACTACATAATTATACCGGACTTATCCCTGATGGCAGATCCGTTCTAAAGTAGGTCAAGATCTCCCTTTCATCGATCACAAGAACAAATAGAATTCCTAGCCCTTCTTCCTCTCTGGTGACTAAACTAGAATTCCTAACCCATCTTCCTTTTCTGGTGACTAAACTAGAATTCCTAGCCCTTCTTCCTCTCTGGTGACTAAACTAGAATTCCTAGCCCTTCTTCCTCTCTGGTGACTAAACTAGAATTCCTAGCCCTTCTCCTTCCTTCCTCTCTGGTGACTAAACTAGAATTCTTAGCCGTTCTTCCTTCTTCCTCTCTGGTGACTAAACTAATGGTTCTAACGCCAGTTCCCAACTTCTTTCTGTTTACTTCAAATTGGATAACTATTCTGGACTGGAACGGGAGTTTTGAGGCAACCTTGCAAACAGACAAAGTTCGACTTCAATTCGGTAACACCATTTTTTAAACGTCGAATTGGTGTCCTCAGATGGAGCTATTTGAATTGTTCTCTCTCTCACTCTCTCTACTCCAGACCTGTTCTGGTCTAGTACTTGCAAAACATCTCTTTACTCCAGACCTGTTCTGGTCTAGTACTTGCAAAACATCTCTTTACTCCAGACCTGTTCTGGTCTAGTACTTGCAAAACATCTTTACTCCAGACCTGTTCTGGTCTAGTACTTGCAAAACATCTCTTTACTCCAGACCTGTTCTGGTCTAGTACTTGCAAAACATCTCTTTACTCCAGACCTGTTCTGGTCTAGTACTTGCAAAACATCTCTTTACTCCAGACCTGTTCTGGTCTAGTACTTGCAAAACATATCTGTACTCCAGACCTTAACTTAACGTCTTTATACTGGTTTAGAAGACTCTGCAGAGTCTGTATACAACCAGTTCCATTTACATCACCTTCCTCTAGAAGCTGTACGCATCCAATCTGTTCTTAAATGCATTGACCGTCCCAGCCTCCACCACCTCACTTGGCAATGCATTCCAAGCATTCACTACTCTCTGGCTAAAGAAATACTTCCTAATATCTAATCTGGACCTCTCCTTAGTCAACTTGTAGCTGTACCCTCTTGTCCTTGTTGGTGGTTGTACTTTAAAAAACTTGTTATAGTCTACTTTATCCAGTCCTCTGATCATCTTATACACCTGTATTAAGTCACCACGAATTCTTCTCTCTTCTAGACACTGAAGGCCAGTTCTTTTTAATCTTTCTTCATAACTGTAATTCTGGAATCCCACTATCAGCTTTGTCGCTCTTTTTTGTATTCTCTCCAGCATGTCTATATCCTCTCTCTGATAAGGACTCCACACCTGTACACAGTACTCCAATCTAGGTCTAACTAATGCTTTATACAGTTTGACTATCATTTCCTTGCTCCTATGTTTAATATTTCTTTTTATCATCCCTAACATTGCATTTGCCTTTTTTACTGCTACCTGAACTTGCTCCCTCACCGTACATGTATGATCTATTATAACCCCTAAGTACCTTTCTTTATCTATCTTTCTAATATTTTTCTCTCCCATTCTGTAATTATGTTCCATATTGGATCTACCCATGTGGATGACTGTACATTTATCTACATTAAACTCCATTTGCCAGATTACAGACCATTCTCGAATTTTATCTAAATCCGACCTCAATATATCCACTTCTGCTTTAGATGAGACACTACTGCATAGTTTTGTGTCATCAGCAAATTTTGCAAATAATGGATCCCATACCTATGTCCAAATCATTTATACATATCAAGAATAAAATTGGTCCCAAAACCGAGCCCTGCGGCACTCCACTTTTCACTTCACACCACTCAGAGTACTCCTTATTTATACCCACCCTTTGCCTTCTTCCCGTTAACCAATTTTCAATCCATTTGGCAACTTCCCCACCTATTCCATGTGATTTTAATTTTCGAAATAATCTTTGATGAGGTACTCTATCAAAGGCCTTTGCAAAATCCAGATAAATAACATCCACTGGCTCCCCTTTATCTATCATTTTGTTAACCTCCTCCATGAATTCTAATAGATTTGTTAAGCATGATCTCCCTCTGGTAAACCCATGCTGACTATTTCTAATTAGATTAAATTTATCTAAATGCATTACAATGTTTTCTTTGATTATTGACTCTAACAATTTACAGACTATGCTCGTTAAGCTCACAGGTCTATAGTTTGCTGGATCTGCCTTTTTGAATAAGGGGATCACTCCCGCATCTTTCCAATCCCGTGGAACAATCCCTTGTGCAAGTGATTGAGAACATAATATAGCCAATGGTTTTGCTAATTGGTCTCTAATTTCAAATAGCAATTTTGGATGAATACCTGTTCTGGTCTAGTACTTGCAAAACATATCTGTACTCCAGACCTGTTCTGGTCTAGTACTTGCAAAACATATCTGTACTCCAGACCTGTTCTGGTCTAGTACTTGCAAAACATATCTGTACTCCAGACCTGTTCTGGTCTAGTACTTGCAAAACAAAGTATAATTACCAACGTTTTCAGCCAGACCTGATGGGTCAGTCAAATGTCTCGCGGTCGTCCAGAGCTTCGATGTTTTCGTCTTGACTTTCGCTCGGTGAATGCCACTGACTACCAACCGACGCTATGCAGGCCGTACTGCGACAAACTTTCACCTGAACGCCTGTCTGGATCAAGCTCCTTTTTCTACACGAAAGTCTGACCAGAGGTCAGCTCGATTTCCCATGGCGAGATGACTCTTCCGGTCGTGGTTGTGTACATTTGAACCATTTATTCCGACCTAGATTTTAATTCGTTACAACACATGTGTTTGGTGTACCGCTCTGGTAACAGTTCTAACACCTCATTACTAGTTCCACGATCTCAAACTACTAGGCACTATGGGGGGTCCCATGGGTGGACCTGTCACACAAACGGATTATGTAAACTATACCAAGACATAGATTAGGTAAACTGTACCAAGACAGATTATGTAAACTGTAACCAGATAGACAGACAGAAGAAGACATTAAAAGACACAAGACAATGAACATAATGTCAAAGATATTAGCAGACAATTTGTTGAAGTCTTCAGTCACTTTTGTTTTGTTTCTCAGTCAAAGGAGCAGGAACCAGCCCCAAGAAGTCCTGTAGACAGACTTCAGCCTCGTCCATGTCAAACACCTCCTGCATCAGTTTTGAGAACACCCAGAACACTTTAACCAGCATCACAGACATTGAAGAGGTCAGCGCTGATTGTGTCATCGAGGAGCAGACTAAAACAGGTCCAAACCTTGCCCAATGTATGACTAATATCAGGGCTGGCTTGATTGAAGTCCCAATCAAAAACATGGTCGGCCGTGAGCAGTTCTGGGTAGATCATTTCAGACACGAGTTTAACATTAATCAGAGTGAAGACAATGACTCGGAGCCCAGAGATGACGACCTCAATAAAACAAAAGACAGTTTTGGAATGACACACTTTGGAAACGACAGCCTAAAAGGTGAAGATCACTTTGTGAACTACGAGTGCCAGAATGGTAGCTTGGACAGACTTGACAGTTCAGACAAGGAAACAAGTCAGCTCATTGATGACCCACATTCAGAGATGACAGAAGTTGCATCAGCAGAGACTCAAGAAGATAGACAAGATATAGTTAAGCAACATTTTCTCTCAACATTTCCCAGTCATGACTGCATGGCATGTAGATCCAGAGTGGACATTTCTCATCAAACCAGCAACAACCCTTGCGGACTAAACTTCAATGTCACGGACACACCAGCAACAACCCTTGCGGACTAAACTTCAATGTCACGGACACACCAGCAACAACCCTTGCGGACTAAACTTCAATGTCACAGACACACCAGACCGCCTAATTCTGTAAATCATGGCAGACAAAAACCAGCTAACAGTCTTCATTCACCTGAGCAGGACACATCAGCCTACCAGGAAACCTCACTAAAACACCAATTGACCATCTTCTAAACCTTACACACACACACTCGCAAGTACAATGTCATGTACACACACACTTGCAAATACACTATCATGTAAAAACACACACACCCCTACTGCCCACACACACACTTGCAAACACACACACCCCTACTGCCCACACACACACTTGCAAACACACACACATTCAAGTGTTGACCTGTTGGAAAACTCATGGGAACTGGACCACAGTAAACTGAAGAAGATCACATTATGTTGTCAGCAGGTACGGTACAATGGCATTCTGTCAGCAGGTACGGTACAATGGCATTCTGTCAGCAGGTACGGTACAATGGCATTCTGTCAGCAGGTACGGTACAATGGCATTCTGTCAGCAGGTACGGTACAATGGCATTCTGTCAGCAGGTACGGTACAATGGCATTCTGTCAGCAGGTACGGTACAATGGCATTCTGTCAGCAGGTACGGTACAATGGCATTCTGTCAGCAGGTACGGTACAATGGCATTCTGTCAGCAGGTACGGTACAATGGCATTCTGTCAGCAGGTACGGTACAATGGCATTCTGTCAGCAGGTACGGTACAATGGCATTCTGTCAGCAGGTACGGTACAATGGCATTCTGTCAGCAGGTACGGTACAATGGCATTCTGTCAGCAGGTACGGTACAATGGCATTCTGTCAGCAGGTACGGTACAATGGCATTCTGTCAGCAGGTACGGTACAATGGCATTCTGTCAGCAGGTACGGTACAATGGCATTCTGTCAGCAGGTACGGTACAATGGCATTCTGTCAGCAGGTACGGTACAATGGCATTCTGTCAGCAATAACACTCTGTCAACAGCAGGTGCAGGATTGTAATGGTAACAGATTGAATTGTCTACTGAACATGATTTCTGTCATTCATGATTGTGTTGATGTTTCATGTGACTACAATAAACGTTGTGCTCCATCATTATGTGAACACAATAGTTATGTCTACAGACATACTATTCCATCATTATGTGAACACAATAGTTATGTCTACAGACATACTGTTCCATCATTATGTGAACACAATAGTTATGTCTACAGACATACTGTTCCATCCTACGTGATAAAAATGTTTATAATTATGTACCACAATCATGTGCCACATTTGAGTATAATAATCAGCTGGGCTCCAGCACAACGTGCCATGCCTTCAGAACATGGTCATTCATCCTTCTTCTTCGTACGCTGTCAGACGTCAACTTGAATTTGTTCGAAGAAAGCAGCTGTCATCCTGAGGCTGTCGACACTGCCATAGAACTTGTCTAGTGTTGCCACTGGTGATGGCCACATGTGCTTTCTCTGGTCCTCGTATGTCGGGCAATTTTGCAACAGATATTCAGCGGTCATTTTCCCTGTACCACAGGTGCATTCGTCAGTGCCACCTATCTTCAATTTATTGAATAGGTGGTACCTCAGTCTGTTGTGGCCTGTGCGGAGTCTAAAGACCTTGACCTGCTCTCTTCTGTTCAGCTGGTAGTAGGCATCATTTTTTGTATAGCCAGTATGTTCTGTTTCCCATTTGGCCATGTATCTGGCCCTAATAAACCTTTTGGACTCTTCGTAAGTCACACTAGTATCTGGTTGTGGTAGTCTTGCACCTTTTTTTTCCAGTCTATCTGCCTCCTTGTTGCCTTGGATGTTGCAGTGGGATGGGACCCACTGTACCACTACTCTTTTTGGTGCGGACTGCTGGCATAGTTGACAGAGTACTGTTCTTAAATCATTAAGTTCAGTATTTTTCTGGCTTTTTAGTGCTATAACCACGGCCAGGGCATCTGTAAGCAGGACTATCTGGCTCTCATTGCTTTCGCCTGTCAGCATTGCATCTACTGCAGCCTTCAGTGCCTCTGCCTCCACTCTGAAATTGCTTGAGAATTTTCCAGTTGCCACTGACAATGTTATTTTTCTACCATTTGGTAGGCTCAGGAATACCCCTCCCCCACCATTCTGTGTTTGTTACAGAACCATCGGTGTATGCATAGGTCCAGTCCATGTTTGGGTAGTTTTCCCGCTATGTACCTCAGGGTTATGTCTCTCCTTTCTTGTTCAGTCTGGCTGTTCTTGTTTCCAATACCTGGTATATTTTCTACCACCTCAGGAATGATATGCTGCTTCCATGTAGGTTTGCCTACAGTAGGGATGGGCTTTGGTGTTGTTATGGTGTTCATAGGGTCTTCGCTCATCTTTGCTTTGGCTATTTCTGCAAAGTTTCTCCGCTTTAGTTTCCCATTTCCAAATCTATTTAGTCTCTGATGCATTGGATGGTCTGTCAGTCTTCTTAGTTTCTCTGCTTGCTGCTGGGCTCTGCAGTCTCTTCTGTCAGTCATGGATTGCAGATTTGTAATCTTTTCAAGTTCTACAATTGGCGTTGACTTCATGCCTCCTGTTATAACTCTCATGGCTTGGTTTTGAAGTTTGCTAATTTTATCGAAGTTCGCCTTTGCTGCTGTTGTCCATGCCGCAATGCCATACTCGAGAACTGGTCTCACTCTTCCAGTGTACAGTTTCTTAAGTATTCTTTCGTCTGCTCCCCAGCTTGTACCAGCAAGTTTCCTCATGACTGCCATTCTTTGTCTGGCTCTCATTCGGTTTCTCTCGATCTGACTTTTCCATGTCATGCGCCTATCAAATGTAACGCTGATCAAATGTGACGCCCAAGTAGTTTGGGTTGTCGTTATGCCGCAGATATTTGCCATTAAGACTTATTTTGGTGTTCTGGGGTTTATTTGAAAGCGAGAATATCGTACATGTTTTTTCTTCATTTATTTTGACCAGCCATGATTTCGCCCACTCCTCCAACGATGTTAGGGCCTGCTGCATCCGATTGTTTGCTACGGTGAGATTTTTTTCGGAGGTCCACATAGCCAGACCGTCTGCAAACATGGAGCTGTGGACTCTTCTTGGTATATTCTCTGTGATGTTTATATACACCAGAAATAGTGTGGGTGACAGTACTCCCCCTTGGGGCACTCCCTGCTCGTGTCACATTTTTCCTCATCTGCCCTTGTACTTGGACTCTGGCTGTTCTGTTTTCGAGGTAGTGGCTGATCCATCTGTACATTTTCCCACATACTTCACTTCTTCGTAGCTTGACTTTAAGTCCCTCTTTCCACACCGTGTCAAATGCCTTCTCTAGATCCACCCAAACCGCTACTGTGTGCTTTTTCTCTTGGTAAGCATCCTCTCATTTCCTGGGCTAAGAGTGATCTGGTCCTCAGTGGATCTGTGCTGTCTAAAGCCTGCTTGCTGTGGAATTAATATGTGTTTTGCTTCCAGATGCCACATAAGTCTGGTTTTTATCATACAATCTATCAGTTTTCCTACACCGCTCAGTAGACTGATAGGTCCTTCATCCGAAAATGGTCCATCACCACCTGAACATGGTCCTTCACCACCTGAACATGGTCCTTCACTGAAGACAGACAGCCCAACAACATGAAGACAGACAGCCCAACAACATGAAGACAGACAGACAGCCCAACAACATGAAGACAGACAGCCATCACAAAAAAAGACAGACAGCCCAACAACATGAAGACAGACAGCCCAACAACACGAAGACAGACAGACAGCCCCACAACATGAAGACAGACAGACAGCCATCACAAAAAAAGACAGACAGCCCAACAACACGAAGACAGACAGCCCCACAACATGAAGAAAGACAGCGCCCACAACATGAAGAAAGACAGCCCCCACAACATGAAGAAAGACAGCCCCCACAACATGAAGACAGACAGCCCAACAACACGAAGACAGACAGACAGCCCCACAACATGAAGACAGACAGACAGCCCCACAACATGAAGACAGACAGACAGCCATCACAAAAAAAGACAGACAGCCCAACAACACGAAGACAGACAGCCCCACAACATGAAGAAAGACAGCGCCCACAACATGAAGAAAGACAGCCCCCACAACATGAAGAAAGACAGCCCCCACAACATGAAGAAAGACAGCCCCCACAACATGAAGAAAGACAGCCCCCACAACATGAAGACAGACAGCGCCCACAACATGAAGAAAGACAGCCATCACAAAATGAAGACAGACAGCCCAACAACATGAAGACAGACAGCCCTACAACATGAAGACAGACAGCCATCACAAAATGAAGACAGACAGCCATCACAACATGAAGACAGACAGCCCCACAACATGAAGACAGACAGCTCCCACAACATGAAGACAGACAGCTCCCACAACATGAAGACAGACAGCTCCCACAACATGAAGACAGACAGCCCAACAACATGAAGACAGACAGACAGCCCAACAACATGAAGACAGACAGCCCAACAACATGACGACAGACAGCCCCACAACATGAAGACAGACAGACAGCCCAACAACATGAAGACAGACAGCCATCACAAAAAAAGACAGACAGCCCAACAACACGAAGACAGACAGCCCCACAACATGAAGACAGACAGCCCCACAACATGAAGACAGACAGCCCCACAACATGAAGACAGACAGCCCCCACAACATGAAGACAGACAGCCCCCACAACATGAAGACAGACAGCCCCCACAAAATGAAGACAGACAGCCCCCACAACATGAAGACAGACAGCCCCCACAACATGAAGACAGACAGCCCCCACAACATGAAGACAGACAGCCCCCACAAAATGAAGACAGACAGCCCTACAACATGAAGACAGACAGCCATCACAAAATGAAGACAGACAGCCCAACAACATGAAGACAGCCATCACAACATGAAGACAGACAGCTCCCACAACATGAAGACAGACAGCCCCCACAACATGAAGACAGACAGCCCCCACAACATGAAGACAGACAGCTCCCACAACATGAAGACAGACAGCTCCCACAACATGAAGACAGACAGCTCCCACAACATGAAGACAGACAGCTCCCACAACATGAAGACAGACAGCTCCCACAACATGAAGACAGACAGCTCCCACAACATGAAGACAGACAGCTCCCACAACATGAAGACAGACAGCTCCCACAACATGAAGACAGACAGCCCTACAACATGAAGACAGACAGCTACCACAACATGAAGACAGACAGCTACCACAACATGAAGACAGCTCCCACAACATGAAGACAGACAGCTCCCACAACATGAAGACAGACAGCTCCCACAACATGAAGACAGACAGCTACCACAACATGAAGACAGCTCCCACAACATGAAGACAGACAGCTCCCACAACATGAAGACAGACAGCTACCACAACATGAAGACAGCTCCCACAACATGAAGACAGACAGCTCCCACAACATGAAGACAGACAGCTCCCACAACATGAAGACACAGCTCCCACAACATGAAGATAGACCGCCCCCACAACATGAAGACAGACAGCCCCCACAACATGAAGACAGATCCCACAACATGAAGACAGCTCCCACAACATGAAAACAGACAGCTCCCACAACATGAAATAAGTTTTCTTTATTATATCTGGTGTACTGGCTTGAAACGGAACATCCAACCAATTATGACCTCAAGAGACTGTCCAGCACTGTCTGTAGTAGAAAGTCTCTCTTAAATCTGTCATCGTCCACAGTCTTCACATCTTCAATCGAGACTCGACCCCAAACGTTGACAATATTAAATCCCCAAATGGCAACACGACCGCCAGATTTGAGACATCCTGCAAACACTGTCAGCTGACGGCTGTCTGTATCATGGATGTAGGCCTTGACCTCAATCTTGCTGATGCTGTCCGACTGACCAGACTGCTTGGCTGCCAAGTCTTCCAAACATAAGTCATTGACATCATTTAACTGGTACTGGAAGCACATTGGATCGGAAGGAAATACAACAGTCCGAGGCTGGTGTTCTGGCAATATGAGCGCAGGTGAGGGAGTGTCACCGACAGGTGAGGGAGTGTCACCGACAGTTGAGGGGGTGTCACCGACAGGTGAGGGAGTGTCACCGACAGGTGAGGGAGTGTCACCGACATGCATGAATTGATTTCCATCACTATCAGGTGGTGATAAGCATAGACTTTCTGTTTGCAAACGTATGAGGACAACAGAATCACCTGGCGAGCCCAACATCACTTGTGTATGATGAATATCTTGAGAGAAAACAAAAAAACAATACATTAACAACATCCATAGCCTACACTACAACATCATCCAGAGCCTAAACCCCAACACTATCATCTAGAGCCTACACCACAACATCATCATCCAGAGCCTACACCACAATATCCTCATCCAGAGCCTACAGCACAATATCCTCATCCAAAGCCTACACTACAACATCATCATCCAGAGCCTACACTACAACATTAACAGCCTACACTACACCATCACCATCCAGAGCCTACACCACAACATCCAGAGCCTACACCACAACATCCAGAGCCTACACCACGACATCCAGAGCATACACCACAACATCCAGAGCCTACACCACAACATCCAGAGCCTACACCACAACATCCAGAGCCTACACCACAACATCCAGAGCCTACACCACAACATCCAGAGCCTACACCACAACATCTATGTGGCAGCGTAGGCCTTTAAGTTGAGTAGTTTACGTATCTAAAGAGTTACAACATATATGTACGACATGAATCCAACACAGTAACACTATCCACTGTCCTGACCATAAAACATAATTTATTACAAGAATAATCGTTGCAAAATATCAACAAGAAGCAAAGAACTTATAAACTAAATAATCATAATATATATAACTTCAACAGAAGATATAAGCAATAGCTGTTGAAATCACACCTGTAACTGTCCACAGTTGATATCACACCTGTAACTATCCACAGTTGATATCACACCTGTAACTATCCACAGTTGATATCACACCTGTAACTATCCACAGTTGATATCACACCTGTAACTATCCACAGTTGATATCACACCTGTAACTATCCAAAGTTGATATCACACCTGTAACTACCCACATAACCAGGTTCACACCCTCCTGTTATATTCTAGCCACAACTTAATGGCTCCAGTTAGCTCACCGTCTTTCTTCTGCACCCTCAACACATGAACTCGTCCTCAAGTCAGATTATGTACTCAGTCAATCTGTGCATTCACATACAATCAGATCACTTACAATCAGACGATCTGTGCATTCACATACAATCAGATCACTTTCAATCAGATAATCTCTACATTCACATACAATCAGATCATCTCTGCATTCACATACAATCAGATCACGTTTGACAATGTAATCAGTCGATCTGTACATTCACATATAATTAGTTCACTTACAATCAGACAATCTGTGCATTCACATACAATCAGTTCACGTGTGACAATGTAATCAGTCGATCTGTACATTCACATATAATCAGTTCACTTACAATCAGACAATCTGTGCATTCACATACAATCAGTTCACGTGTGACAATGTAATCAGTTGATCTGTACATTCACATATAATCAGTTCACTTACAATCAGACAATCTGTGCATTCACATACAATCAGTTCACGTGTAACAATGAAATCAGTCGATCTGTACATTCACATATAATCAGATGTTTGTTTGTTTGGCCAGTCGCGCTCAATTGGTGCTCATGAAGAACACCCTTGTGAATGATGTGTGTTGTTTGTGCAGGACACCTTGTGAACGATGTGTGTTGTTTGTGCAGGACACCTTGTGAATGATGTGTGTTGTTTGTACAGGACACCTTGTGAACGATGTGTGTTGTTTGTGCAGGACACCTTGTGAATGATGTGTGTTGTTTGTACAGGACACCTTGTGAACGATGTGTGTTGTTTGTGCAGGACACCTTGTAAGCGATGTGTGTTCTGATTTTGTGTGATTGTACAGATTTGTGTCAGTATGTGAAGTGATCAGAACACACATCGTCCACAAGGTGTCCTGCACATACAACACACATTCAGCTCTCTTCACAGGGTGTTCTTCATGAGCACCTATTGAGCGCGACTGGCCAAACTCGAGGTGTATGATAGTTCAACCACCCTGCAAACTCTCTCACTTCCAGTCTTCCCGCCAGTCTCCCGAGTTTATCTTTGCAGAGTATTTTATAGTCTCAAGCAACAACATGACTGTCCAATGGTCTTCTGTGGGTTGTCTGATTTAGCCATCACTCCAATTTGGAACTGAGGGTTCCATGGCAAAGTGGTTAAGCTGTCAGCCTCGTGATCAGGTGGTGAGGGTTCGACTTCAAACTCCGCCGTCTTTTTCACGGGTGCTTGATGCAGAGTCCCCTGCATCTCCTAGTCGTCTTTTCCTTGACTTGCCACAGCGGTCGGGTCACATGAGACGAGAGAGAGGATAAAAAGTAGCGCAGTTATATCCTTACTAAAAATAGCGCTAGCAAATAAATTATGCCATCATCGTCTACGATGGATGACGGCCTTTGCCTTGCCAATTTGGAACTACCCCCAACTAAAATGTTATTGACTGTCTATCCACCAGTCACTGTCATTCTAAATGTGCTAGCCTGTCGTGGAAGTATCAGACTGCCAACAACCCCCATCCCAGTCAAATCTGAATGCCAGAGTGGTCAGCTCCGACACCCACCTCTGTACCAGACAAAGTCTTCCACCTTACGTGTTCCTAAACCCCTCGTTTCTTTGTCGATCTAGTGTCGAAACAGTTATTGACCCTGGCGTGACCAGCGTTCGTCCAAAGCATTCAGGCAACCTTTCTTTCTTAGAGTTGTCAGTCCAATCTCCCTTGCCCTAAACATCCATGCTTCAGCTGGAACTGTCATATACCTCCCAACTCAGAACAACACATGGTTGGTCCATTTACATCTGGGAAGGGACCACCATTTGTGTCTTAACTATCCATACTGCAACAAAATTCATATTGACATTTTAATGACATCTTTTAAAAACAGCACAACCTTACATTCCACGTTATTTGTTTACTTCCTACTTTGTTTCCTGATAGAAAACATTCATGTTGCACACATCGACCTTCAATTTTAACCCTTGAAATACCACCAGAAAACATCAACAAAACGTAGAAATGTTTCCATTCCCGCCTCCTGTTATTTGTCCTTGAATGCCGTCTTATGCGAAAAACAATCCCTTCGAGGATCGAGCTTCAACTATTGAGGTCAACTTGTGGTCTCAACCCAGAGCCTACACTACAACACTATCATCCAGAGCCTACACCACACTGATGTAAAAACACACACACTGATGAACAAAGATACAGATATACAACCCCAACAAGGTACTACTTACGTAGAAGTTTTCCTAAAAAAGCTGAGCCCTTTCCAGATGCCATGACACTCCCTCCTGACCTGAGGAAGTAGCTTAGCCTTCTATTGACTAGGTCAGCCTCACAGACGTCTTCCAGTAGGACAAGCAGTGAACAAGTCTTCATCCACTCATCTGATGACAAGAAAATTATGTTTATCATTTGGGCTTTAAACAATGATCCCTCCCTAATTTAGTCTGTCAAACAATGATCTCTCCCTAATTTAATCTGTCAAACAATGATCCCTCCCTATTTTAATCTGTCAAACAATGATCCCTCCCCAGTTTAATCTGTCAAACAATGATCCCTCCCTAGTTTAATCTGTCAAACAATGATCCCTCCCTAGTTTAATCTGTCAAACAATGATCCCTCCCCAGTTTAATCTGTCAAACAATGATCCCTCCCTAGTCTGAAGACTACCAGAGATCTATCAGCGAGCTAGTTAACAAATATGCTTGCTATCATTCTTGTTAACTTGCAATCAGATTTTTAGACAATTAACTTATTAACTACTGGGTAAAAAACACTGTGGCCAGATTAATTTTTGTTACATTTTTCAACTAGAGATGTGTCTATAATTTCAGCTGCAGATTTCTCAATTTTCAACAGATTTTTAAAAAAGATTTATTTATTTAAAGATAAATGTTTGTGCTGTTTAAGTAAATACACATATTGCAAAATTTATATGATTTTGTAGACATTATACTTTTAATAATGTGACTGGAAAAAAAAAAAGATTATATATAAATTACTACGTACAGCCAAATGCTGGCGTTCTAAGACATTTTATGTCTTTTTCTGGATATTTCCCATGTAGTGTATCCATTTATGAGTATAAATCATCCAAGAACATGCACATATACTTATATTTATCCTCCAAGAACATGCACATATACTCATATTTATAATTGTTTTCATTTATCTAGCTTCTTCCACTTTTCTTGGGTTAAAAAAATAATTTTCCAAAGAAATACGTATATAAAAATCAAAGCTTATTCATATTATTTACAACATACTAATATACACCAGTACATAAGAAATATAATTCTAAGAGTTCTGTGAGTGGTTGAGTCTGAAACAATTTTGAGGATGGAGCCTCTCGGGGCAATAAAGGTTTGTCCGTGCTCTTATTGGTGGAGTTGAACACAACACAGTTCGTATCCTTGTCAGTGTGTTCCATAATATGTGTAGCTAGCGCCCCACAAGAGGTGTAGCACCCCACAAGATGTGTAGCTAGCACCCCACAAGATGTGTAGCACCTCACAAGTTGCTCTTTCTCCCCTGGTTTATCATCAGGATGACTAAGCGTGTAAATGATATGGCCATTCCCCTGTAAAACCTAAATGTTATGAGCATTCATCTGTAAAACCTAAATGTTATGGCCATTCACCTGTAAAACCTAAATGTTATGGCCATTCACCTGTGAAACCTAAAGCAGCCAGTTACAATTTTCTTCCATTGTCTGGTATTTGTTTGGAAATTACCATAATATGAGACCATTTGGTCAATATGATGGCAACCATTCATTGTAGCGGTCAACTGGTGCTGGCTTTTCAACTAGGTTGCAATGAGTTGTAACCTCTACCATTACAACAGAAGTGGCAGTAGAAACCACAATACATTACTTCCCTTTTTGTTGGCCAAACAACAGTTATCTGTGATCTATCCCCATTTGTGTACCACTTGGTTTCTTTGTGTTTTAGTGGGATGGTTTTCTGTTGGAGAGGGACATTTTTTCTGTTTGTGTTGACTGTGTCAGTGTAGTGGATCCCCCCTAATCAACAGATAAGTAATCTCTGTCTACTGTATAGTACCTGTCTGCAAATACATGATGGCCCTTGCCAATTCCTTGGAGCAGGAAATCAAAAACTTTTACAGCCTGACTTGTCGACGAGTCGTTGGAAGGTATATAGGAGTTATTTTTTCCTAAGTATGTCAATATAGAGTAGACATACCCTGTAGAGAAATCACATAATCCACAGGTTTTTATGTGATATTTGGATGGCTTAGATGTATTGTATTGCTTGTGTTTCCAGCGGCCATTGTAGCCTATGACCATTTCATCTATCGCCAAATTTTTAAAAGAATAAAATGCATCCTGGAATATGGAATGGCCCCATCTTGTCCTTTCCTTCACATTCTGTACCATCCCCACGGATCATAGAGTGGTAGATGACTTCACACCACCCAAACGAATCATGGTGTGGTAGATGACTTCACACCACCCACACAAATCATGGTGTGGTAGATGACTTCACACCACCCACACAAATCATGGTGTGATAGATGACTTCACACCCCCCCCCCCCCCCACGGATCATGGTGTGGTAGATGACTTCACACCACCCCCACGGATCATGGTGTGGTAGATGACTTCACACCACCCACACGAATCATAGTGTGATAGATGACTTCACACCCTCACATGAATCATGGTGTGGTAGATGACTTCACACCACCCACACGAATCATGGTGTGGTAGATGACTTCACACCACCCACACGAATCATGGTGTGGTAGATGACTTCACACCACCCACACGAATCATGGTGTGGTAGATGACTTCACACCACCTCACGGATCATGGTGTGGTAGATGACTTCACAACACCCACACGAATCATGGTGTGGTAGATGACTTCACACCACCCACACGAATCATGGTGTGGTAGATGACTTCACACCACCCACACGAATCATGGTGTGGTAGATGACTTCACACCACCCACACGAATCATGGTGTGATAGATAACTTCACACCACCCCCACGAATCATGGTGTGGTAGATGACTTCACACCACCCACACGAATCATGGTGTGATAGATGACTTCACACCACCCACACGAATCATAGTGTGGTAGATGACTTCACACCGCCCACACGAATCATGGTGTGATAGATGACTTCACACCACCCCACGGATCATGGTGTGGTAGATGACTTCACAACACCCACACGAATCATGGTGTGGTAGATGACTTCAGACCACCCACACGAATCATGGTGTGGTAGATGACTTCACACCACCCACACGAATCATGGTGTGGTAGATGACTTCACACCGCCCCCCCCCCCCACGGATCATGGTGTGGTAGATGACTTCACACCACCCACACGAATCATGGTGTGGTAGACGACTTCACACTACCCACACGAATCATGGTGTGATAGACGACTTCACACCACCCACACGAATCATGGTGTGATAGATAACTTCACACCACCCCCACGAATCATGGTGTGGTAGATGACTTCACACCACCCACACGAATCATGGTGTGATAGATGACTTCACACCACCCACACGAATCATAGTGTGGTAGATGACTTCACACCGCCCACACGAATCATGGTGTGATAGATGACTTCACACCACCCCACGGATCATGGTGTGGTAGATGACTTCACAACACCCACACGAATCATGGTGTGGTAGATGACTTCACACCACCCACACGAATCATGGTGTGGTAGATGACTTCACACCACCCACACGAATCATGGTGTGGTAGATGACTTCACACCGCCCCCCCCCCCCCCCACGGATCATGGTGTGGTAGATGACTTCACACCACCCACACGAATCATGGTGTGGTAGACGACTTCACACTACCCACACGAATCATGGTGTGATAGACGACTTCACACCACCCACACGAATCATGGTGTGATAGATAACTTCACACCACCCCCACGAATCATGGTGTGGTAGATGACTTCACACCACCCACACGAATCATGGTGTGATAGATGACTTCACACCACCCACACGAATCATAGTGTGGTAGATGACTTCACACCGCCCACACGAATCATGGTGTGATAGATGACTTCACACCACCCCACGGATCATGGTGTGGTAGATGACTTCACACCACCCACACGAATCATGGTGTGGTAGACGACTTCACACTACCCACACGAATCATGGTGTGATAGACGACTTCACACCACCCACACGAATCATGGTGTGATAGATAACTTCACACCACCCCCACGAATCATGGTGTGGTAGATGACTTCACACCACCCACACGAATCATGGTGTGATAGATGACTTCACACCACCCACACGAATCATAGTGTGGTAGATGACTTCACACCGCCCACACGAATCATGGTGTGATAGATGACTTCACACCACCCCACGGATCATGGTGTGGTAGATGACTTCACAACACCCACACGAATCATGGTGTGGTAGATGACTTCACACCACCCACACGAATCATGGTGTGGTAGATGACTTCACACCACCCACACGAATCATGGTGTGGTAGATGACTTCACACCCCCCCCCCCCCCACGGATCATGGTGTGGTAGATGACTTCACACCACCCACACGAATCATGGTGTGGTAGATGACTTCACACTACCCACACGAATCATGGTGTGATAGACGACTTCACACCACCCACACGAATCATAGTGTGGTAGATGACTTCACACCGCCCACACGGATGATAGTGTGGTAGATGGCTTCACACCACCCACACGAAATAGTGTGGTAGATGACTTCACACCACCCACACGAATCATAGTGTGGTAGATGGCTTCACCCCCCCCCCCACAGATCATGGTGTAATGATGACTTCACCACCACCCACCCACCCCCCCCCCCCCCCACAGATCATAGTGTGAAAGTAGACTTCACCCCTCCCACAGATCATTGAGTGATAGATGACTTCACACACCATCCCCCCCCCCCCACAGATCATATTGTGATAGATGACTTCACACACCCCCCCCCCCCCCCCGACCACAGATCATGTGATAGATGACTTCACACACACACACCCCCCCACAGATCATGTGATAGATGACTTCACACCACCCCCCCCCCCCCCCACAGATCATGTGATAGATGACTTCACACACCGCCCCCCCCCCCCACAGATCATAGTGTGATAGATTACTTCACCCCCCCTCCCTCGACAGATCATGTGATAGATGACTTCACACACACCCCCCCCCCCCCCACAGATCAGTGTGATACATGACTTCACACCCACCCCCCCTCCCACAGATCATAGTGTGAAAGTAGACTTCACCCCCACCCCTCCCACAGATCATAGTGTTATAGATGACTTCACACACCCCCCCCCCTTTCCACAGATCATAGTGTGATAGATTACTTCCCCCCCCCCCTACCTCCCCACAGATCATAGTGTGGTAGATGACTTCACACCCCCCCCCCCCTCACAGATCATAATGTGATAGATGACTTCACCCCCCCACAGATCATAGTGTGGTAGATGACTTCACTCCCCCCCCCCCCACCCTCACAGATCATAGTGTGATAGATGACTTCACCCCCCCCCCCCACAGATCATAGTGTGGTAGATGACTTCACCCCCCCCCCCACAGATCATAGTGTGAAAGTAGACTTCACTCCCCCCCCCCCCTCATAGATCATAGTGTGATAGATGACTTTACCCCCCCCCCCCCCCACAGATCATAGTGTGGTAGATGACTTCACCCACAGATCATAGTGTGGTAGATGACTTCACCCACCCCCCCCCCCCCCATGAATCAGTGTGATAGATGACTTCACCCCCCCCCCCCCCCCCCCCACCCCACCCCACAGATCATAGTGTGATAGATGACTTCAAACTTGTTTCTAGAAAACACTTCACTGAACCAAGCATAATAATCACTATAATCTTTTATTGATGGCTTATATTTCCAAACCCATCGCTATGGTTACTGTGAGAAATGTGAAAAGTTCGTAGTGACTGATTGTGTGCCAACCAGGAAATGTCCGGTACTGTGTGGTTTACAATCTTATTTCCAGCATAGTCATTCATTTCTGTGACCCAATGTAGCAACACATCTGATGTTAGCAGAGTAAGCCAGCACAGAAGAAGATGCATCATGATGTGCATGAAGGCCTGGTTCACAAGATGGAACAAAGTGAATATTTGTTTTTACACTGAACAAAGCGAATATTTCTTAACTTAACGTCTTTATACTGGTTTAGAAGACTCTGCAGAGTCTGTATACAACTAGTTACATTTACATCACCTTGCTCTAAAAGCTATGCGCATCCAGTTTATTCTTAAATGCATTAACTGTCCCTGCCTCCACTACCTCCCCTGGCAATGCATTCCAAGCAGACACCACTCTCTGACTAAAAAAATATTTCCTAATATCTAACCTGGACCTCTCTTTAGTCAGCTTGTAGCTATGCCCTCGTGTTATTGTAGGTGGCTGTATTTTTAAAAACTTGTTATAGTCTAATTTATCGATTCCTCTGATCATCTTATAAACCTGAATTAAGTCAACACGAATTCTCTCTTCGAGACACTGTAGGCTGGTTTTTCTGAGCCTTTCCTCATAACTGTAATTCTGGAATCCCACTATCATCTTTGTCGCTCTTTTTTGTATTCTTTCTAGCATGTTTATGTCCCCTCTATGATAAGGACTCCACACCTGTACACAGTACTCCAATCTAGGTCTAACTAAAGCTTTATACAGTTTGACGATCACTTCCTTGCTCCTATGTTTAATATTTCTTTTTATCATACCTAACATTGCATTTGCCTTTTTCACTGCTACCTTAACTTGCTCACTCACCTTTCCTGTATGATCTATTATAACCCCTAGGTCCCTTTCCTTATCTATCTTTCTAATATTGTTCTTTCCCATTCTGTAATTATGTTCCATATTGGATCTACCCATGTGGATGACTGTACATTTATCTACATTAAACTCCATTTGCCAGCTTACAGACCATTCTCGAATTTTATCTAAATACGACATCAATATATCCACTTCCGCTTTAGATGAGACACTACTGCACAGTTTTGTGTCATCAGCAAATTTTGCAATCATGGATCTCATATCAATGTCCAAATCATTTATATATATCAAAAATAAAATTGGTCCCAAAACCGAGCCCTGTGGCACACCACTTTTCACTCCACTCAGAGTACTCCTTCTTCATGCCCAACCTCTGCCTTCTTCCCGTTAACCAATTTTCAATCCATTTGGCAACTTCCCCACCTATTCCATGTGATTTTAACTTTCAAAATAAGCTTTGATGAGGTACTCAAAGGCCTTTGCAAAGTCTAGATAAATAACATCCACTGGCTCCCCTTTATCTATTATTTTAGTAACCTCCTCCATGAATTCTAATAGATTTGTTAAGCATCATCTCCCTCTAGTAAACCCATGCTGACTATTTTTAATTAGATTAAATTTGTCTAAATGCATTACAATGTTTTCTTTGATTATTGACTCAAATAATTTACAGACTATGCTCGTTAAACTCACCGGTCTATAATTTGCTGGATGTGATTTTGCCTTTTTTGAATAAGGGGATCACTCCTGCATCTTTCCAATCCCGTGGAACAATCCCTTTTGTAAGTGATTGAGAACATAATATAGCCAATGGTTTTGCTAGTTGGTCTCTAATTTCATACAGCAATTTTGGATGAATACCATCTTGACCTGGACATTTATTCACTTTCAACCCCTCCAATTTTTTAAAAACCATTTCCTCTGTAATACAGATTGATCTTAATCCTGCTGTATCCATGTCTCTTTGAAAAATATCTATAGGCTCTGGGATCTCGGAGCAGTCCTCCTTTGTGAAGACTGTGCCAAAGTACTGATTGAGTAGATTAGATGCCTCCCTATTCTCACTTATTATTTTCCCTGTACTGTCTATGAGAGGGCCTACTTTGTCTTTCGTTCTTTGTTTATTTCTAACATAAGAAAAGAAGCTTTTACTGTCAGTCTTGATCCTCTGAGCAAGTTTTTGTTCAAAGTCTATTTTTGCTGTTTTATTCGCTTTCTGAGATATGTTCTGCTTGTCCAAATATTTTACATATGTTTCTTTTGATTTACCTGCCTCTATATATTTGTTCCATGCTTTATTTTTTGCTCTTCTACATTTCACTACAAATCTAGTTATCCACTTTTTATGCTTGGGGTTTACCTCCCTACATGGAACACATTCCTCTTTTAGCGTTTCTAGAACTGTTTTAAAACTTTCCCACTCCTGTTCAACATCTGTTCCTACAACAATATCTTCCCAGATTATGTGGTTCGCTGCCTCTTTTATCCTCTTAACATCTGCCTTAGAGTAGTCGTATGTTCGCGTGTTTAAGTTTACTTCTTTCCCTGCAATAAGATCCCAACGGATGATTTGATGGTCACTTGAGCCAAACAGTTCCCCAACGGTAACGTTTTCAATCAAATTTTTTTCTGTGGTAAAAACTAGGTCCATTATGTTTTTGCCTCTGGTGGCTGCTTCTACATGTTGAATTTAAAAATTTTTAGTTATACACTTAACAAAAGGTTTTGACTCTACAGGTGCTTCTGCCATATCCCATTTTATTTCTGGATAGTTGAAATCTCGCATTAATAATAATTTCCCTTCACTTGCCTTTGCTATGCTACTAATCAGCTCCTCATCTTCCTCTTTTTGACTTGATGGACATCTATAGCACACTCCAATCACTGTTTTTTTTCTACCCCACTTTCTATTTCTCCCGACACACTTTTATTTTTGTTACCACATGATAAATCATCTTTGATCGTTATATTAACAGAATTTATACAGTATAATAAAACGCCACCTCCCTTAGCCTTGTCTCCAATTATCCTATCTTTCCTTAACATTGTATATCCCTCAATTTCAAGTTCACTATCTGCAATCTCCTCATATGTCCATGATTCTGTTAACCCTATTATATCTGGTTTTTCTTCTTCTACATACAGTTCCAATTCTTCTCTTTTATTTACTATGCTTTTCACATTTGCATAAAAACATTTTAGTTGTAATGTTAGTTTTCCTCTTTTTGCTTCTGCTTTATCATTTTAGTGTTTGCTTTTCCACTATGTATTTCACACTTCCCTGACACCAACTTACCCCTTTGACTACATCCTCTATAGCACCCTCTATAGGCCTATCTTTAGTCTCATACTTCATAGGCCTTACTAGTTTAAATTTCTAACACAATGATAGAACATATACTTCACTACAACATGCTGTCCTATCTCATTTAGATGTAAACCTCCCCTATCTAACATTTTACTTTTGTCTACTTTAACATCAATAAATTCCATTCCCATGTCCGCACACATCACCTGTAACCTAAGGTTGATACCTATTATTTTGCTATCTAGATAGTCTGACCCATCTGCTATGTCTAAAATGCCCATCATTGTGACCTTTCTAAACTTTTTTCCTTAAGTGTTCTCATAAGACTTTTATATTTATCCATAATTATTTCTGTACCATCTCTCTTTACATTATTTGTACCTGCCAATACTACCACATGACTGTTTCCTTTGTCATCTAACCTCTTTATTCTCCCCTCTATGTCCTCTATTTTTGCTCCCCCAATATCCATTCTTTCAAACATGTTGTGTTGTTTAGACAAATGTCTGCCAACCTCCCTCACCATTGAATCTCCTACTACCAATACTGACCCCTCACCTATATGTGCATACTTCTCTCCAAAGCTCTCTGCCCTGTGAGCTTTCCTCACTCAAATCTCCCTTACTTACTTGACTACACCTTGACTGCAGCTTCTTTAAAATTTCCTCCATTTTCACTTGTTTCCCTTCTATTTCTATCTGCCTCTTTTCTATCTCCTCCAATCTCTTCTCATTTTCCCTTATATTGCACTCCATTTGTGCCTGCCTCTCTTCAACTCTACATATCCTACATAAAACGGTTCCTTTATCTTCCAACGTTGTAGTAATACTAACATTTTCGCCACACAAATCACATAATCTGACTTGGCCTTTCCTCGCAGCAGTTCGTCTCGTCTTAGTGGCCATACTAATTTTGCTATTTATTTCTGTTAGCCAATAAGTTATATTAATACCTAAAAAAATGTATACTTCTTAAAGCAACGCCAAAAAAAAATAAAAAAATATCGCTGGTATTTACCTTTCTACAAAGTATTGCTAACGACTAGGCCTAGTGTTACTTGAGTATTACTACCGCTCACTGTTCCACGCTATTTAATTCTGTCATAACAAGGCCACTATATTTGAAAATACGTATGCTACAATAAACTACAATCACAACTATGTTATTATTACACAAATTAATTTTCAACACTAATACTTATCTGAAACGTTATAAATCTCTGTTCTGTCAATTCAAACCAACCACCATCTTGAACAACCGGAAACACACCGGAAACTTGTTACATTCTCAGTAATTTCAAACCACTGTTCCTTTTCTTGAACTGCATTATCTCCTGCAGCATTTGTACCTCTAACTGATGTCTCGGTAACTTTACAACGCTTCGATGGCCCAGGATTTGATGGTCTGAGATTTGCTGGCTGTTCATCTTCACTAAAATCAGCGCGTTCATTACTACTACCATTACTATCAGAACCATCACTACCACTGTCCAGCCTGTTTTGGCTATCTTCGTCGTCACCTGATCTATTAGATATCTCCTGAAACAATTTCCTAGCTTGTTCGGCAGTAAGGCGAAGAGTGTGAGTGCTGTTTGTGAATTGTTCGCTCGTTGCCATGGTAAACAAATTTCACATAACGTTGTGACAAATTTTAAACGAATAAATTTGCGTCAATTGACAACGATAACACATTTGATTACATTTTGATAAGGAAAAGTCATTTCCTGTTGTACTTAAAAAATTAGGATTGCATTTTAATGCGATTAGTCGTTTTTTACATTCGTTTCTAACTATACCATACATGGCGTTGTGAGCAACTTCTGGTCCTATTGGATAAACCTACGAGCTGCTGTGAGCGACTTCTGGTCCTATTGGATAAACCTACGAGCCGCTGTGAGCGGCTTCTGGTAGCGAATGTGTTAAACTATGCAAATGATTGTGTATTTGGAATAAATATTCAACTTAGTATGACTGTTTGAATGTTAGTGTCATATTTCATAGTGGGTTATTGATAGTGAAGGGTATAGGGTGGATTGGGGCCGGGGCAGTGGGCATGAGTATGTGCAGCCAAGTGGACGGTGATCCGAACAAGCCTGTGAACCACTGCCCTTGTGTGTAGTCTCACCTGTGATTGTGTACTCACCTGTTGATGTAACTGTGGACTCACCTGTTGATGTGACTGTGGACTCACCTGTTGATGTGACTGTGGACTCACCTGTTGATGTGACTGTGGACTCACCTGTTGATGTGACTGTGGACTCACCTGTTGATGTGACTGTGGACTCACCTGTTGATGTGACTGTGGACTCACCTGTTGATGTGACTGTGGACTCACCTGTTGATGTGACTGTGGACTCACCTGTTAATGTGACTGTGGACTCAGGTACCAAACAAATGACATATCTCGAAGTATCCATCACAGCTGTCAGCCACTTTGATAAGCTCCCTGCCATACTGGTGTTATGTATACTAGAGAATACTATCATTATTTTGCACAGAACCTTCGGCCGGATGCTGAACACTTCAGAGCTGCCCCTCACTGTCTCTTCAGTTTGTGTATCTGCAAGTCATAAATCAAATCATGAAAATAGATTCAACTGATAGATCACGATTTATAATTCTCAAGTTCAGCTCAGCTCGTGCCATCACCTCAAAGAAGGTCTGCAATGGATCTCCCTGTTCATCTCTTTATATAATTCTACCACCATTAGCTTGGTGTACATCTGGACCATTGACCTACCGGCCCTGTTTTCTGATGTGACCAAAATATATATACATGCATTTCACACAACGAAGTGGAGACATGTGACTACAAGAGTGAGACTTCACACAACGGAGTGGAGACATGTGACTACAAGAGTGAGACTTCACACAACGGAGTGGAGACATGTGACTACAAGAGTGAGACTTCACACAACGGAGTGGAGACATGTGACTACAAGAGTGAGACTTCACACAACGAAGTCAGAGACATGTGACTACAAGAGTGAGACTTCACACAACGGAGTGGAGACATGTGACTACAAGAGTGAGACTTTACACAACGAAGTCAGAGACATGTGACTACAAGAGTGAGACTTCACACAACGGAGTGGAGACATGTGACTACAAGAGTGAGACTTCACACAACGAAGTGGAGACATGTGACTACAGGAGTGAGACTTTACACAACGAAGTCAGAGACATGTGACTACAAGAGTGAGACTTTACACAACGGAGTGGAGACATGTGACTACAAGAGTGAGACTTTACACAACGAAGTCAGAGACACGGGACTACAAGAGTTTGAGACTTTACACAACGGAGTGGGAGACATGAGACTAGGGGAGCTAGAATTCACACAATGGAGTGGGAGACATGAGACTACAAGAATGAGATTCATTCATATGTCTCTGTAATGATATAGACAAGGTCAGAAGTACCGATGGAGATATGAAATTAAGAATTTGGATCAAGATGCTGAGCAGTGTATGAGCAACCCAAAGATGACTGCTAGCATTAAGGGCCAGCGACCCAAAGATGACTGCCAACATTAGGGCCAGCGACCCAAAGATGACTGCTAGCAATAAGGCCAGCGGCCCAAAGATGACTGCTAGCATTAGGGCCAACGACCCAAAGATGACTGCTAGCATTAGGGCCAGCGACCCAAAGATGACTGCTAGCATTAGAACCAACGACCCAGAGCTATCAAGACCCTTCTCCGCTACCATGTGCTGATCCTGGAAAGCAGGCTGCAACAGGACAGACTGGCTAAGGTGCAGGGATCAAAGAGTCAAGGTTAACCAGGTACCCAAAAATGCCTGGGTGAAATCAGATGTGTCGGACTGAAAGGTGCAAATATTGCAGTCAAGCTTTAAACTGCGACACAACACATTCCGTTCTTCGGACTACATCCTGCTACTTGCAAAGCCCTTTTCAGGGCTTGGTAGCGGAAATTTGAAAACAAACAATAAAGAAGAACAGAATTCAGAATAGACAAGGGGAGAGGGGCTTTCATAGCTTACAGGAGTATTTTGACTGTCATGCTTGTGAAGATGTTTTTCACCGTCAAACTGTGACAGGAGATGGGTGTGCCATTACAAACCAGAGAGCAAGAGACAGATATGCAATGGAAGCACCCGTTGTCTCTGGCTAGGAGCCCAGACCTCCACTGAGAAGGTCATGATGACCATCTTTTGGAATGTTAATGGCCCTGTTAGTGCATTTCCAGGTAAGGGGTGAGATGGTGACTAGTGAGACGGTGACTAATGAGACGGTGACTAGTGCTCGATACAGGGACATGCCAGTGAACAGGTTGAAGCCTGCGATACGATCAAAACAATGGGAATTTCTTTCAAAAGAGTATTGCTGCTGCACAGCAATGTCCGCCCACATACGGATACGTATACAGTGGATACAGTTCATGATCTAAAATTTGAGGTTTTGAAACAGTCAAAATATAGTCCTCACTTGGCAACATCAGACTTTCAGTTGTTTGGACCTAAGAAACAATATTTGCGAGTTCAGAGGTTTGCAGATGACGAGGTAATGGAGGCAGTGTAAAATTGGTTAAAGGTCACACCAAAAGACTTTTCTAGAGGGCATCTACAAGCTAGTGAACTGGTGGACAAAGTGTGTTGGACATCTACAAGCTAGTGGACTGGTGGACAAAGTGTGTTGGACATCTACAAGCTAGTGAACTGGTGGACAAAGTGTGTTGGACATCTACAAGCTAGTGGACTGGTGGACAAAGTGTGTTGGACATCTACAAGCTAGTGGACAAAGTGTGTTGGACATCTACAAGCTAGTGAACTGGTGGACAAAGTGTGTTGGACATCTACAAGCTAGTGGACTGGTGGACAAAGTGTGTTGGACCTCTACAAGCTAGTGGACTGGTGGACAAAGTGTGTTGGACATCTACAAGCTAGTGGACAAAGTGTGTTGGACATCTACAAGCTAGTGGACTGGTGGACAAAATGTATTGGACATCTACAAACATCTACAAGGGTCGTAACAAACAGTCACAAGGGGACATATCGGGACTACAGGATGGGTGTGGCAGTATTTCCCACCTTTTTTGTGATAATGCTTTCTGAACAATGTCAACTGGTCGACATCCTTCAGCTGTTAGAAACTGAATCACCGCTTGCTAGTTAACTTTGGACGGATTCCGTATCACACCCGCCATGTTTTCAACTGTCTGCTGAGGAAACTATGAGTCGGAGGATAATGAAATTTAGCAAACTTGATGGTTGGTATATGTTGTTTACATCAGAAGTGATATCATATGCATAATACCTATGTTCACTTGGTGCGGTTCAGTCCGGTTTCATTTTAACATGCCTTTTATATAAACAAATTGAACATTGATATCGGATCTATGATTGCAAAATTTGTGGATGACACAAAACTATGCAGTAGTGTCTCATCTAAAGCAGAATATATTGAGGTCGGATTTAGATAAAATTTGAGAATGGTCTGCGAGCTGGCAAATGTAATTTAATGTAGATAAATGTACAGTCATCAACATGGATAGATCCAATATGGAACATAATTACAGAATGGGAAAGAACAATATTAGAAAGATAGATAAGGAAAGGGACCTAGGGGTTATAATAGATCATACAGGAAAGGTGAGTGAGCAAGTTAAGGTAGCAGTGAAAAAGGCAAATGCAATGTTAGGTATGATAAAAAGAAATATTAAACATAGGAGTAAGGAAGTGATCGTCAAACTGTATAAAGCTTTAGTTAGACCTAGATTGGAGTACTGTGTACAGGTGTGGAGTCCTTATCATAGAGGGGACATAAACATGCTAGAAAGAATACAAAATAGAGCAACAAAGCTGATAGTGGGATTCCAGAATTACAGGTATGAGGAAAGGCTCAGAAAAACCGGCCTACAGTGTCTAGAAAAGAGAAGAATGTGAGATGACAATACAGGTTTATTAGATGATCAGAGGAACGGATAAATTAGACTATAACAAGTTTTTTTCAAAATACAACCACCCACAAGAACAAGAGGGCATAGCTACAAATTAACTAAAGAGAGGTCCAGATCAGAAATTAGGAAACTTTTTTTAGCCAGAGAGCGGTGAATGCTTGGAATGCATTGCCAGGGTAGGTAGTGGAGGCAGAGACAATTAATGCATTTAAGAATAGATTGGATGCGCATAGCTTTTAGAGCAAGGTCATGTCAATGAAACTGGTTGTATACAGACTCTGTGAAGTCTTCTAGACCAGTATAAAGATGTTAAGTTAGGAAGAAAGGCAGTATCCATCATAACAAGGAGCTTGATTGTTCATACGTGATAATCCAATGCAACGCCGAATCTCAACAATGGATTCAAAAACAGACATTTTTTTTAGGCAAGAGCTATCAGGTTTAACATGTGAAGTCTTCAAGTATTAATTAATAAAAATAAATTTGTTACTAATCACAGTAAATCTCAACATATCATTGGTGGACAGATTTGGCAACGTTTCAAGTATGGACCTACATCCCAACATATGACAGAGGTCTCAACATTTCACGTATGGACCTACATCCCAACATACGACAGGTCTCAACATTTCACGTATGGACCTACATCCCAACATATGACAGAGGTCTCAACATTTCACGTATGGACCTACATCCCAACATACGACAGGTCTCAACATTTCACGTATGGACCTACATCCCAACATACAACAGAGGTCTCAACATTTCACGTATGGACCTATATCCCAACATATGACAAAGGTCTCAATGGTTCACGTATGGACCTACAACAAACAGAGCTCTGAGAGCTCACCGATAATCAGACAAATGTCTGCTGCAGACATGGTAGGCCTGTTAGTGTTGCTGCCCACTACTCAGAAATGTCACATCACAGTTCTGACAAATGACCTTGAACCTTTACTTACTCGTAAATGCCACATCCCAGTTCTTACAAATGGCCTTGAACTTTCCATCCAAGACTTTCCCTGACAAGAGATCTGATGCTGAAATTTCCAGGTTTTCTTGGAAGAGATTCTCTCGGAGGAATTGTCTGAAATGATCTTCTCTCTTGCTGGCCAGCATCTGCTCAAGGCTGAGACAGACTTCGGCCATGAGCCTCTCCCTTGGCAAGATGACAAAATGATGGGATATCAAACATTGCTAGTGTAACTGTAGTGTCAGGTTCTGTTAGACAACTGTGGTGTCAGGTTCTGTTAGACAACTGTAGTGTCAGGTTCTGTTAGACAACTGTGGTGTCAGGTTCTGTTAGACAACTGTAGTGTCAGGTTCTGTTAGACAACTGTGGTGTCAGGTTCTGTTAGACAACTGTAGTGTCCGGTTCTGTTAGACAACTGTAGTGTCAGGTTCTGTTAGACAACTGTAGTGTCAGGTTCTGTTAGACAACTGTAGTGTCAGGTTCTGTTAGACAACTGTAGTGTCAGGTTCTGTTAGACAACTGTAGTGTCAGGTTCTGTTAGACAACTGTAGTGTCAGGTTCTGTTAGATAACTGTAGTGTCAGGTTCTGTTAGATAACTGTTGTGTCCGGTTCTGTTAGATAACTGTTGTGTCCGGTTCTGTTAGATAAAAGTTGTTGTAAATATTAGACAGCAACGAGTCATGTCACCTGGACCTGGACAGCAACAAGTCATGTCACCTGGACAGCAATGAGTCGTGCCACCTGGACAGCAACGAGTCATGTCACCTGGACCTGGACAGCAATGAGCTCTAAATTTTGTATATGCTGACCTCTTCCTCTCACCTGTGAACATGGTGACCCAACCCCTCCCCTCTCACATGTGAACATGACCCACCCCATCCCTTCTCACATGTAAACATGACCCACCCCTCCCCTCTCACATGTGAACATGACCTACCCCCTCCCTTCTCACATGTGAACATGACCTACCCCCTCCCCTCTCACATGTGAACATGACCCACCCCCTCTCCTCTCACCTGTGAACATAGTGACCCACCCCCTTCTTGCCTGTGAACATAGTGACCCCCCCCCTCTCACCTGTGAACATAGTGACCCCCCTCCTCCCCCTCACACCTGTGGACATAGTGACCCCTCCTTCCCCTCTCAGCCGTGAACATAGTGAACCCCTCCTCCCCCTCTCACCTGTGAACATAATGACCCCCTCCTCCCCTTCTCACCTGTGAACATAGTGACCCCCTCCTCCCACCTGTGAACATAGTGACCCCCTCCTACCCCTCTCACCTGTGGACATAGTGACCCCCCCTTACCTATGAACATAGTGCCCCCCTCACCTGTGAACATAGTGCCCCCCTCACCTGTGAACATAGTGCCCCCCTCTCCCCCCTCATCTGTGAACATAGTGACCCACCTCCCCCCTCACCTGTGAACATAGTTACTCCCCCCTCTCACCTGTGAACATGGTAACCCCCCCCCCCTCCAACATGTGAACCCCCCTCTTACCTGTGAACATAGTGACCCCCCCTCTCTCACCTGTGAACATAGTGACCCACCTCCCCCCTCACCTGTGAACATAGTTACTCCCCCCTCTCACCTGTGAACATGGTAACCCCCCCCCCCTCCAACATGTGAACCCCCCTCTTACCTGTGAACATAGTGACCCCCCCTCTCTCACCTGTGAACATAGGGACCCCCCTCCTCTCACCTGTGAACATAGTGACCCCCCTCTCTCCCTCTCACCTGTGAACATAGTGACCCCCCTCCTCTCACCTGTGAACATAGTGACCCCCTCCTACCCCTCTCACCTGTGAACATAGTGACCCCTACCCCTTCTCCCTCTCACCTGTGAACATAGTGATCCCCTCCTCTCCCTCTCACCTGTGAACATAGTGACCCCCTCATCCCCCCTCCCCCGTGAAAATAGTGACACCCTCCTCCCTCCTCACCTGTGAACATAGTGACCCCCTCCTCCCCCCTCACCTGTGAACATAGTGACCCCCTCCTCTCCCTCTCACCTGTGAACATAGTGACCCCCTCCTCCCCCTCTCACCTGTGAACATTGACCCCCTCCTACCTCTCTCACCTGTGAACATAGTGACCCCCTCCTCCCCATCACCTGTGAACATAGTGACCCCCTCCTCCCCCTCTCACCTGTTAACATAGTGACCCCCTCCTACCCCTCTCACCTGTGGACATAGTGACACCCTCCTCTCACCTGTGAACATAGTGACCCCCTCCTCTCACCTGTGAACATAGTGACCCCCCCCCCCTCTTACCTGTGACCATAGTGCCCCCTCACCTGTGAACATAGTGCCCCCCTCTGCCCCTCTCACCTGTGAATATAGTGCCCCCCTTTCCCCTGCGAACATAGTGACCCACCTCCCCCCCCCTCACATGTGAACATAGTGACCCCCCCCCCCCTCTCCTCAGTGAACATAGTGACCCGACCCACCCTAGCACCTGTGAACATAGTGATTTCCTCCCCCTCTCACCTGTGAACATAGTGACAACCCCCCCCCCCCTCTCACCTGTGAACATAGTGACCTCCCCGCCTCTCTCGCCTGTGAACATAGTGACCCCCCTCCTCTCTCACCTGTGAACATAGTGACACCCCCCCCTCTCACCTGTGAACATAGTGCCGCCCCCCCCCCTCTCACCTGTGAATATAGTGCCCCCCCTCTCCCCTGTGAACATAGTGACCCCCCCTCTCACCTGTGAACATAGTGGCCCCCTCTCACCTGTGAACATAGTGGCCCCCTCTCACCTGTGAACATAGTGGCCCTTCCTCTCACAGACCATGCTGGTAGCAACACTTTGTAGCTCGCTACATCGACGAATGTCTGCGTTGACATTGATGCCCATTCCAAGTATTAACAAGCAATTTGTACTTCCTGAAATTTCAATCATATTGACTATCATCACACATCAGCCTGGTGACTTTTGTACTTGTGGTAGAGCCTAGGTTTAGCTGAGTAGTTTATGTACAGAGTTTCAACATGTATCCACACTATGCCACGACTTCATACAGTAAACACTATCCTGACCACAAAACAATATTTCATCGTTACACAGTTTCAACAGAAAACCAAGTACATCTAAACTAAATAATCATAATATATATATTGTACTACAATAGGAGGTGTTAACCACTAGCTTTTGATCTTACTCCTGTAAACTACATAACCCATATTCTTGCCGCTGCACTCCCCTATCTGTACACTTTTCTTCTTCTTCTACGTACGCTGTCAGACATCAACTTGAATTTGTTCAAAGAACGCAGCTGTCATCTTGAGGCTGTCGACACTGCTATAGAGCTTGTCTAGTGTTGCCATTGGTGATGGCCACATGTGCTTTCTCTGGTTCTCGTATATCGGGCAATTTTTCAGCAGATGTTCAGCTGTCATTTTCCCAGTACCACAAGTGCATTCGTCAGTGCCACCTATCTTCAGTTTATTGAATAGATGGTACCTCAGTCTGTTGTGGCCTGTGCGGAGTCTGAAGACCACGACCTGCTCTCTTCTGTTCAACTGGTAATAGGCATCGTTTTTTGTGTAGCCAGTATGTTGTTTCCCATTTGGCCATGTATCTGGCCCTAATAAACCTTTTGGACTCTTCGTAGGTCACACTAGAATCTGGTTGTGGTAATCTTGCACCTTCTTTTGCCAGTCTGTCTGCCTCCTCGTTGCCTTGGATGTTACAGTGGGATGGAACCCACTGTACCACTACTCTTTTTGGTGTGGACTGCTGGCATAGTTGACAGAGTACTGCTCTTAAATCATTAAGTTCAGTGTTTTTCTGACTTTTTAGTGCTGTGACTACGGCCAGGGCATCTGTAAACAGGACTATCTGGCTTTCATTGCTTTCGCCTGTCAGCATTGCTTTTACTGCAGCCTTCAGTGCCCCTGCCTCCGCTCTGAAATTGCTTGAGAATTTTCCAGTTGCCACTGACAGTGTTATTTTTCTACCATTTGTTAGGCTCAGGAATACCCCTCCCCCTCCATTCTGTGTTGTGTTTGTTACAGAACCGTCAGTGTATGCATGGGTCCAGTCCATGCTTGAGTAGTTTTTCGCTATGTACCTCAGGGTTATGTCTCTTCTTTCTTTTTCAGTCTGGATGTTCTTGTTTCCAATACCTGGTATATTTTCTACCACCTCCGGAATGATATGCTGCTTCCATGTGGGTTTGCGTACAGTAGGGATGGGCTTTGGTGTTGTTATGGTGTTCATAGGGTCTTCGCTCATCTTTGCTTCAGCTATTTCTGCAAAGTTTCTCCGCTTTAGTTTCCCATTTCCAAATCTATTTAGATTTAGTCTTCTTAGTTTCTCTGCTTGCTGCTGGGCTCTGCAGTCTCTTCTGTCGGTCATGGATTGCAGATTTGAAATCGTTTCCAGTTCTACAATTGGCGTTGACTTCATGCCTCCTGTTATGACTCTCATGGTTTGGTTTTGAAGTTTGCTAATTTTATCAAAGTTCGCCTTTGCTGCTGTTGTGCATGCGGCAATGCCATACTCGAGAACTGGTCTCACTCTTTCACTCAACACTCAACACACAATCATAAACTCGTCCTCGCGATCAGATTACGTACTCAGACAATCACATACGATCAGATCACTTACAATCAGGCTATCTCTGCATTCACAAATACTTAGATCACTTCACGTATCTGTACATTCATTATGTAATTAGATCGTGCATCATTTACTAGGTGTCCTGCGCATACAACACACATTCAGATCTCTTATTGTTCACAGGGTGTTCAACATAAACACCTATTGAGCGCAACTGGTCAACTCGAGGTGTATGAATGTACAGTCACTTTGCAACTTCCTCCCAGTCAGTCTCCTGAGTTCATCCTTGCAGAGTATTTAATAGTCTCAAGTATCAACATGGCTGTCCAATAGACTTCTGTTGGTTGTCTGACTTAGCCATCACTCTAATTCCCCCCAACTAATTGTTATTGGTTGACTTTCCACGAATCCCAGTCACTCTAAATGCCGTAGCCGGTCATGGCAGCATCAGACTGTCACCAACCCCCATCTACATCAATTCTGAACGCCAGAGTGGTCAACTCCAACCCCCACCTCAGCTCCGAACACCCATCCCTGTTCCAGATAAAGTCTTCCCCCTAAACCCCTCGTTTCCTTTGTGACCTAGTGTCAAAGCAGTGAATGACCTTGTTACCTGCGGTCGACCAACGCATCTATGCAACCTTTGTTCTTAGAGTCGCTTAGAATCTTCCCTGCACTAAAAAAACCATGCTCCATCTGAAACTGTCCCATACTCAATCTAGTTCACACATCAAGCCAATGACTCTTATACTTAGCCTGGTTCAGTTTTTTGCAGATATGATAAACAGATCCGACATTACTGCACTCCAAGCAAACCTATAGGTCATCCATTTGTTAGTGAAGTATAAGGCCAACATGTGAGCTAGCGATTAGATGAAAGAACTTGTTGATATCCCGTCATGGATCACCAACATCCGTGTCACGCCAACATCCATGTCACACCCCATCCTTGAGTCTCTGGATGCTCTTGTGACTAATTCAGCCAATAGGAGTGTGAAAGGTTCTATGACATGACTGGCCGCAGCTGGTACTGGTATTGCCTCTGCTCTGGACTTCTTGTCACGGATCTGTCCTGGGCCGCACACAGGGACCCCTGTTGACTGCAATGTCTGTGTTGACCACGTCTTTCCATGCCCAAAGTTTGAGGTCCAGCACTACAAGACTTCTTCATACTGTCCTTAAATAACACTCAGCTTGCTATACAGAGGTTTCTTTGGGAGACTTTCACTTGACATTCAAGCAGGGTGGCCAGCCCATCTCAAATGAGTTTTCTGTAAAATTGCATGGCCCGCTGGCTCTCGATAGCAATTCATTATTTGTCGTATCGTCCTGCCAGAAAATATGGAGTATCTACCTCAGATAAGTCGTGCGGGAAATGTCCAGCTGTCACATGCAAAGTCAGAAGAATGGTGGTACAGAAGACCTCAGGCAAGTCATGAGTCCTCAACACACTAATTAGACCAATTCCGAACCTTTTTGACAGATGACAGCACCAGGCTGTCGTACGACTTGTTCCCACCGCTTGGGTAGTCGAGGGGTATTTAGGCTGAGGACTACAGGCCGCTTCGCCACTGCTGTTTCCACATAGTGTGCTGGCTATGTTTGTTTATTTTACACCCCCCCCCCCCCAAATAAAAACAACATATGCCATACCAGAGATTCGAACCCCTGCCCTCCTTGTTGGCAGGCAGGCATCAAAACCATTTGCCCATGCGCTCCTCTTGCGAGCTCAGCAATAATCACAGATCTCTACAGCGTGTTGCGGAGGTTGACACATTTTCCCACCAATTATAATTTTCCTGCTCTGACTGTAACCACCGGCTATTGATGAGCTCCACCTGGCGCTGGCTGGTTCATGGCCTCCGTGGTCTGGTCAAACCAAAGTTGTCACAAGCCGCAGACAACAGGCTCGCATCTTCAGGGTCATTTTGTTCTGAGCAGTCATCCACAAATATCAGTTCACATGCAACATCGAATCAATCTGTGTGGAAGAAATAGACCACCATCCATCCTGATGAAATAGACCGCCATCCATGCGGAATAAGTCCTACTCGTCGTCATCATACTGAAGAGGGTGTGGCAAGTACGCATCGCTGTTTCATTTTAGACTTCACATGTTGTAGAGGGTCCAGTACTCAAAGTTGGTCTGATGTGCACACCTGTAGAATGTGACTAGTTTGGTGTGATGAGTGCACACCTGTAGAATGTGGCTAGTTTGATGTGACATGTACACACCTGTAGAATGTGACTAGCTTGGTGTGACATGTGCACACCTGTAGAATGTGACTAGTTTGGTGTTACATGTGCACACCTGTCAGGTCAGGTCAGGTCATCCCATAACCGGTGAGGTCATTGGGGCACACACAAAGACATCCGCACAACCCCACGCCACCCCTCTCTGTCAGATGCCGCTGCCTATGACTCTTCTGTTCGGAGACTGGTCCATTCTTTTATGTTGTCCTCCCATCTATTTTTGGGCCGGCCTCTTCGTCGTCTGCCATGCACCTTTCCGTGGAGGATTGTATTTGCAAGACCATTTGATCTCGATATGTGACCGTACTAAGAGAGTTTCCTTCTTTTGACAGTTGCCAACAGATCTTCAAAAGGCCCTATTGCTGTTGTAATTCTGTCTCGTATTTCCTCATTTGTAACTCGATCTTTGTACGTGACGTTTAAAAGTTTTCGGAAACATCTCATTTCCAAGGCCTGTATCCTTCGTTGAAGGTCAGCTGTAACTGTCCATGTCTCACACGCATAGAGGAATATTGACAGGACCAGTGTACGCATTAATCTGATTTTCGTGCAGTGCTAACCGTTTATCTTGCCAGATTTTGTTAAGCCGCGCAAGCGCTGCTATTGTCTGTGCTATTCTGGCCAACACCTCACATTTTGATCCTTCATCACTGACAATCGACCCCAGATGTTTAAAACAGTCAACCACTTCGAGTTCCTGACCGTTAGCTTTTATCCTGCTGTTGAAGCCCGTGGCGTTGTTGGTCATTAATTTTGTCTTTCCAGCGTTTATCTCCATACCATAGTCAAGAGCTGTTTCATCGAGCCTTCTGACCCATTCCTGGAGTTCTGCTTCTGAACCCGCCAACTCGTCGATATCATCTGCAAAACGAAGGTTAGTAATCGTTCAGCCCCCTATCTTGACAGTACCAACGTTACCTCCAAGTGCCTCACTCATAATTCCCTCAAGGAATATATTGAAAAGAGTTGGAGAGTGTGTACACCCCTGTCTCACACCAACTGATGTGCGAAACCAGTCCACTTGCCTCCCATTCACAAGAACTGCGCTAGACGTCTTGTCATTCAGTGTTCAAGGACCGTTATATTTCCATTGATATTATACATCCTCATGGTTGCCCAAAGGGCTTTATGCCATACCCTATCAAACACCTTCTTAAAATCCACAAACACATGATACAGTGTTTGCTGCTGTTCTAGATATTTCTTACTTAGCAGCCTTAAATTAAATATCTGTTCTGTAGTGCTTCTTCTCTGTCTGAAGTCTGCTTGCTCCTCGGCAATGATGTTCTCTGCTTGAGGTTTCAATCGGTCGAGGATTAATCTAAGCATGACCTTGCTAGGGTGGCTAATGAGGCTTATTATTCTGTAATTTTGGCACAGCTTTAGGTTTCCAGACTTATGTAACGGTATAGCTATAGATTTCGTCCATAAGTCCGGCCAGTTTCCTGTCGCCCATATTTTGTTGCAGATGTGTGTCAAGCCTTCCACCACTACCTCTCCACCTGCTTGTAAGAGCTCTGCTGGTATATTGTCCACGCCGGCCGCCTTCCCTCTTCTCAATGTCTTTACTGCTGCAATTACCTCTTCCTTCGTTATCAGTTGGTTATCCTCTATATTTGTTGGTGTTGGGGGGATTGTTTTCTCAGGTTCGTTTCGCCCTTCATAGTTATATAACTCGGAACAGTACTCTGTGCATCGTGCCAGTACGCCATTGTCCTCAATAAGACACTTGCCGCTTTATCATGGATCATAAGGTTCCAAGCACACCAGTAGAATGTGACTAATTTGGTGTGACATGCGCACACTTGTAGAATGTTACTAGTTTGGTGTGACATGCGCACACCTGTAGAATGTGGTCTAGTTTGGTGTGACATGTGCACACCTGTAGAATGTGACTAATTTGGTGTGACATGTGCACACCTGTAGAATGTGACTAATTTGGTGTGACATGTGCACACCTGTAGAATGTGACTAATTTGGTGTGACATGTGCACACCTGTAGAATGTGACTAGTTTGGTGTGACATGCCCACACCTGTAGAATGTGACTAGTTCAGTGGATGTTGATGTGAGGCACCTACCTGGAATATCAAATCTTCCATCTTCCACAAGAAACCCAGCTAGTTTATGACCTTTGACCCACAGGTCATTTGGCCATTTAGGTATGGCCTTGGTGACCCCAAATTTCTTGACTACCTGTAAGACTGCCAGGCAAGCGGCCACCTCAAGGTCAAAGCTGCCTTCAAATGTCTGAGATATAAATGGGCAATTATTTCCTGAGATATAAATGAACAATAATGTCAGAGATGTCAGTGGGTCATAATGAAGTAGTCGACACACACACCTACAGACAAGCCCACCAATAACACACACACACCTACAGACAAGCCCACCAATAACACACACACACCTACAGACAAGCCCACCAATAACACACACATACACACCTACAGACAAGCCCACCAATAACACACACACACACATACAGACAAGCCCACCAATAACACACACACACCTACAGAAAAGCCCACCAATAACACACACACACACCTACAGACAAGCCTACCAATAACATACACACCTACAGACAAGCCCACCAATAACACACACACACACCTACAGACAAGCCCACCAATAACACACACACACACCTACAGACAAGCCCACCAATAACATACACACCTACAGACAAGCCCACCAATAACACACACACAGACAAGCCCACCAATAACACACACAGACAAGCCCACCAATGACACACACAAACAGACAAGCCCACCAATAACACACACACCTACAGACAAGCCCACCAATAACACACACACACACAGACAAGCCCACAAATGACACAGACACCTACAGACAAGCCCACCAATAACACACACACCTACAGACAAGCCCACCAATAACACACACACACAGACAAGCCCACCAATGACACACACACCTACAGACAAGCCCACCAATAAAACACACACACACACAGACAAGCCCATCAATGCCACACACACCTACAGACAAGCTGACCAATAACACACACAGACAAGCCCACCAATGGCACACACCTACAGACAAGCCCACCAATGACACACACACCTACAGACAAGCCCACCAATAACACACACACCCACACAAGCCCACCAATAACACACACACAGACAAGCCCACCTATAACACACACATACACAGACAAGCCCACCAATAACACACACACACAGACAAGCCCACCAATAACACACACACACACCGACACGCCAACCAATGACACACACACCTACAGACAAGCCCACCAATAACACACACACAAACAGACAAGCCCACCAATGATACACACACACACAGACAAGCCCACCAATGACACACACACCTACAGACAAGCCCACCAATAACACACACACCTACAGACAAGCCCACCAATAACACACACACAGACAAGCCCACCAATGACACACACAAACACACACAGACAGACAAGCCCACCAATAACACACACACCTACAGACAAGCCCACCAATAACAGAGACACCTACAGACAAGCCCCCCAATAACACACACACACAGACAAGCCCACCAATGACACACACACCTACAGACAAGCTCACCAATAACACACACACACACAGACAAGCCTATCAATGACACACACACAGACAAGCCCACCAATGACACACACCTACAGACAAGCCCACCAATGACACACACACCTACAGACAAGCCCACCAATAACACACACACAGACAAGCCCACCAATGGCATACACCTACAGACAAGCCCACCAATGACACACACACCTACAGACAAGCCCACCAATAACACACACACACACACACACATACAAGCCCACCAATAACACACACACAGACACGCCCACCAATAACACACACACAGACAAGCCAACAAATGACACACACACCTACAGACAAGCCCACCAATGACACACACACCTACAGACAAGCCCACCAATGATTCACACAAACACAGACAAGCCCACCAATGACACACACACACCTACAGACAAGCCCACCAATGACACAGACACCTACAGACAAGCCCACCAATAACGCACACAGACAAGCCCACCAATGATACACACACACAGACAAGCCCACCAATGACACACACACATACAGACAAGCCCACCAATAACACACACACAGACAAGCCCACCAATGGCACACACACCTACAGACAAGCCCACCAATAACACACACACAGACAAGCCCACCAATGATACACATACATCACAGACAAGCCCACCAATGACACACACACCTACAGACAAGCCCACCAATAACACACACACACACAGACACGCCCACCAATGACACACACACCTACAGACAAGTCCACAAATAACAATCACAGACAGACAAGCCCACCAATGACACACACACCTACAGACAAGCCCACCAATAACACACACAGACAAGCCCACCAATGACACACACACACAGACAACCCCACCAATAACACACACACACACAGACAAGCCCACCAATGACACACAAAATACAGACAGCCAACCAATAACACACACACCTACATACAAGCCAACCAATAACACACACACACACACACAGATAAGCCCACCAATGACACACAAAATACAGAAAAGTCCACCAATAACACACACACCAACAGGCAATCCCACCAATAACACACACACACACAGACAAGCCCACCAATGACACACAAAATACAGACAAGTCCACCAATAACACACACACCTACAGACAAGCCCACCAATAACACACACACACACACACACAGACAAGCCCACCAATGACACACACAACTACAGACAATCCCACCAATAACACACACACACACAGACAAGCCCACTAATGACACACACAGACAAGCCCACCAATGACACACACACAAGCCCACAAATAACACACACACAGACAAGCCCACCAATAACACACACACCTACAGACAAGCCCACCAATAACACATTAACCTACAGACAAGCCCACCAATAACACACACACAGACAAGCCCACCAATAACACACACACACAGACAAGCCCCCCAATGACACACACACCTACAGACAAGCCCACCAATGACACACACACCTACAGAAAAGCCCACCAATAACACACACACACACCTACAGACAAGCCCACCAATAACACACACAGATAAGCCCACCAATAACACACACACACACACAGACAAGCCCACCAATGACACACAGACCTACAGACAAGCCCACCAATAACACACACACAGACAAGCCCACCAATGATACACACACACACAGACAAGCCCACCAATGACACACACACCTACAGACAAGCCCACCAATAACACACACACCTACAGACAAGCCCACCAATAACACACACACAGACAAGCCCACCAATGACACACACAAACACACACAGACAGACAAGCCCACCAATAACACACACACCTACAGACAAGCCCACCAATAACACACACACACAGACAAGCCCACCAATGACACAGACACCTACAGACAAGCCCAGCAATAACACACACACCTACAGACAAGCCCACCAATAACACACAAACACACAGACAAGTCCACCAATGACACACACACCTACAGACAAGCCCACCAATAACACACACACAGACAAGCCCACCAATGGCACACACCTACAGACAAGCCCACCAATGACACACACACCTACAGACAAGCCCACCAATAACACACACACACACACACACACAGACAGACAAGCCCACCAATAACACACACACAGACAAGCCCACCTATAACACACACACACAGACAAGCCCACCAAAAACACACACACACAGACAAGCCCACCAATGACACACAGACCTACAGACAAGCCCACCAATAACACACACACAGACAAGCCCACCAATGATACACACACACACAGACAAGCCCACCAATGACACACACCTACAGACAAGCCCACCAATAACACACACACCTACAGACAAGCCCACCAATAACACACACACAGACAAGCCCACCAATGACACACACAAACACACACAGACAGACAAGCCCACCAATAACACACACACCTACAGACAAGCCCACCAATAACACACACACAGACAAGCCCACCAATGACACACACAACTACAGACAATCCTACCAATAACACACACACACCTACACACAAGCCCACCAATGACACACATACCTACAGACAAGCCCACCAATGACACACACACACAGACAAGCCCACCAATGACACACACAGACAAGCCCACCAATGACACACACACAGACAAGCCCACCAATAACACGCACACCTACAGACAAGCCCACCAATAACACACACAGACAAGCCCACCAATAACACAGACAGACAGACAAGCCCACCAATAACACACACACACAGAAAAGCCCACCAATGACACACACACACACAGACAAGCCCACCAATGACACACAAAATACAGACAGCCAACCAATAACACACACACCTACAGACAAGCCCACCAATAACACACACACACACACACACAGATAAGCCCACCAATGACACACAAAATACAGAAAAGTCCACCAATAACACACACACCAACAGGCAAGCCCACCAATAACACACACACACACAGACAAGCCCACCAATGACACACAAAATACAGACAAGTCCACCAATAACACACACACCTACAGACAAGCCCACCAATAACACACACACACACACAGACAAGCCCACCAATGACACACACAACTACAGACAATCCCACCAATAACACACACACACACACAGACAAGCCCACCAATGACACACAAAATACAGACAGCCAACCAATAACACACACACCTACAGACAAGCCCACCAATAACACACACACACACACACAGATAAGCCCACCAATGACACACAAAATACAGAAAAGTCCACCAATAACACACACACCAACAGGCAAGCCCACCAATAACACACACACACACAGACAAGCCCACCAATGACACACAAAATACAGACAAGTCCACCAATAACACACACACCTACAGACAAGCCCACCAATAACACACACACACACACAGACAAGCCCACCAATGACACACACAACTACAGACAATCCCACCAATAACACACACACACACACAGACAAGCCCACCAATGACACACACAGACAAGCCCACCAATGACACACACATAAGCCCACCAATAACACACACACAGACAAGCCCACCAATAACACACACACCTACAGACAAGCCCACCAATAACACATTAACCTACAGACAAGCCCACCAATAACACACACACAGACAAGCCCACCAATAACACACACACACAGACAAGCCCCCCAATGACACACACACCTACAGACAAGCCCACCTATAACACACACACCTACAGACAAGCCCACCAATAACACATACACAGACAAGCCCACAAATAACACAAACACACAGACAAGCCCACCAATGACACACACACACAGACAAGCCCACCAATGACACACACACACAGACAAGCCCACCAATGACACACACACCTACAGAAAAGCCCACCAATAACACACACACACACCTACAGACAAGCCAACCAATAACACACACAGACAAGCCCACCAATAACACACACACACACACAGACAAGCCCACCAATGACACACAGACCTACAGACAAGCCCACCAATAACACACACACAGACAAGCCCACCAATGATACACACACACACACAGACAAGCCCACCAATGACACACACACCTACAGACAAGCCCACCAATAACACACACACCTACAGACAAGCCCACCAATAACACACACACAGACAAGCCCACCAATGACACACACAAACACACACAGACAGACAAGCCCACCAATAACACACACACCTACAGACAAGCCCACAAATAACACACACACACAGACAAGCCCACCAATGACACAGACACCTACAGACAAGCCCAGCAATAACACACACACCTGCAGACAAGCCCACCAATAACACACAAACACACAGACAAGTCCACCAATGACACACACACCTACAGACAAGCCCACCAATAACACACACACAGACAAGCCCACCAATGGCACACACCTACAGACAAGCCCACCAATGACACACACCTACAGACAAGCCCACCAATAACACACACACACACAGACAAGCCCACCTATAACACACACACACAGACAAGCCCACCAAAAACACACACACACACAGACAAGCCCACCAATGACACACAGACCTACAGACAAGCCCACCAATAACACACACACAGACAAGCCCACCAATGATACACACACACACAGACAAGCCCACCAATGACACACACACCTACAGACAAGCCCACCAATAACACACACACAGACAAGCCCACCAATAACACACACACAGACAAGCCCACCAATGACACACACAAACACACACAGACAGACAAGCCCACCAATAACACACACACACAGACAAGCCCACCAATGACACAGACACCTACAGACAAGCCCACCAATAACACACACACCTACAGACAAGCCCACCAATAACACACAAACACACAGACAAGTCCACCAATGACACACATACCTACAGACAAGCCCACCAATAACACACACACAGACAAGCCCACCAATGGCACACACCTACAGACAAGCCCACCAATGACACACACACCTACAGACAAGCCCACCAATAACACACACACACACACACAGACAAGCCCACCAATAACACACACACAGACAAGCCCACCTATAACACACACACACAGACAAGCCCATCAAAAACACACACACACAGACAAGCCCACCAATGACACACACACCTACAGACAAGCCCACCAATGACACACACCTACAGACAAGCCCACCAATAACACACACACACACAGACAAGCCCACCTATAACACACACACACAGACAAGCCCACCAAAAACACACACACACACAGACAAGCCCACCAATGACACACAGACCTACAGACAAGCCCACCAATAACACACACACAGACAAGCCCACCAATGATACACACACACACAGACAAGCCCACCAATGACACACACACCTACAGACAAGCCCACCAATAACACACACACAGACAAGCCCACCAATAACACACACACAGACAAGCCCACCAATGACACACACAAACACACACAGACAGACAAGCCCACCAATAACACACACACACAGACAAGCCCACCAATGACACAGACACCTACAGACAAGCCCACCAATAACACACACACCTACAGACAAGCCCACCAATAACACACAAACACACAGACAAGTCCACCAATGACACACATACCTACAGACAAGCCCACCAATAACACACACACAGACAAGCCCACCAATGGCACACACCTACAGACAAGCCCACCAATGACACACACCTACAGACAAGCCCACCAATAACACACACACACACACACAGACAAGCCCACCAATAACACACACACAGACAAGCCCACCTATAACACACACACACAGACAAGCCCACCAAAAACACACACACACAGACAAGCCCACCAATGACACACACACCTACAGACAAGCCCACCCATAACACACACACACACAGACAAGCCCACCAATGATACACACACACACACACACAGACAAGCCCACCAATGACACACACACCTACAGACAAGCCCACCAATAACACACACACAGACAAGCCCACCAATAATGCACACAGACAAGCCCACCAATGATACACACACACAGACAAGCCCACCAATGACACACACACATTCAGACAAGCCCACCAATAACACACACACACAGACAAGCCCACCAATGGCACACACACCTACAGACAAGCCCACCAATAACACGCACACAGACAAGCCCACCAATGATACACATACATCACAGACAAGCCCACCAATGACACACACACCTACAGAAAAGCCCACCAATAACACACACACAAACAGACACGCCCACCAATGACACACACACCTACAGACAAGTCCACCAATAACACACACAGACAGACAAGCCCACCAATGACACACACACCTACAGACAAGCCCACCAATAACACACACAGACAAGCCCACCAATGACACACACACACAGACAATCCCTCCAATGACACACACACACAGACAAGCCCACCAATAACACACACACACACAGACAAGCCCACCAATGACACACAAAATACAGACAAGCCCACTTATAACACACAGACCTGCAGACAAGCCCACCAATAACACACACACATAGATAAGCCCACCAATGACACACAAAATACAGAAAAGTCCACCAATAACACACACACCAACAGGCAAGCCCACCAATAACACACACACACACACACAGACAAGCCCACCAATGACACACAAAATACAGACAAGTCCACCAATAACACACACACCTACAGACAAGCCCACCAATAACACACACACACACACACACAGACAAGCCCACCAATGACACACACAACTACAGACAATCCTACCAATAACACACACACACCTACACACAAGCCCACCAATGACACACATACCTACAGACAAGCCCACCAATGACACACACACACAGACAAGCCCACCAATGACACACACAGACAAGCCCACCAATGACACACACACAGACAAGCCCACCAATAACACACACAGACAAGCCCACCAATAACACGCACACCTACAGACAAGCCCACCAATAACACACACAGACAAGCCCACAAATAACACAGACAGACAGACAAGCCCACCAATAACACACACACACAGACAAGCCCACCAATGACACACACACACAGACAAGCCCACCAATGACACACACACACAGACAAGCCCACCAATGACACACACACCTACAGAAAAGCCCACCAATAACACACACACACCTACAGACAAGCCCACCAATAACACAGATACACACACACAGACAAGCCCACCAATAACACACACACACCTACATACCAGACCACCAATAACACACACACCTACAGACAAGCCCACAAATAACACACACAGACAAGCCCACCAATAACACAGACACACCTACAGACAAGCCCAAGAAAAAACACACCTACAGACAAGCCCACCAATAACACACACACAGACAAGCCCACCAATAACACACACACAAGCCCACCAATAACACACACACAGACAAGCCCACCAATGACACACACACACAGACAAGCCCACCAATGACACACCCACACAGACAAGCCCACCAATAACACACACACACACAGACAAGCCCACCAATAACACACACACACACAGACAAGCCCACCCATAACACACACACAGACAAGCCCACCAATGACACACACACAGACAAGCCCACCAATGACACACACACACAGACAAGCCCACCAATAACACACACACACAGACAAGCCCACCAATAACACACACACACAGACAAGCCCACCAATGACACACACACCTACAGAGCAGCTACACAGGTACAGTCATACCACCGGCTGGGTTTGGTGTTCTACCACTACAGCAGATCAAAAATTGCTGAATTTCGAAACTGCCTTTCTATCAGTGAATGACTGCTTTTCTGCCAGTGAATGACTGCCTTTAAGCCAGTGAATGACTGCCTTTCTGTCAGTGAATGACTGCCTTTCTGGCAGTGAATGACTGCCTTTCTATCAGTGAATGACTGCCTTTCTGTCAGTGAATGACTGCCTTTCTGTCAGTGAATGACTGCCTTTCTGTCAGTGAATGACTGCCTTTCTGTCAGTGAATGACTGCCTTTCTGTCAGTGAATGACTGCCTTTCTGTCAGTGAATGACTGCCTTTAAGCCAGTGAATGACTGCCTTTCTGTCAGTGAATGACTGCCTTTCTGGCAGTGAATGACTGCCTTTCTATCAGTGAATGACTGCCTTTCTGTCAGTGAATGACTGCCTTTCTGTCAGTGAATGACTGCCTTTCTGTCAGTGAATGACTGCCTTTCTGTCAGTGAATGACTGCCTTTCTGTCAGTGAATGACTGCCTTTCTGTCAGTGAATGACTGCCTTTCTGTCAGTGAATGACTGCCTTTCTGTCAGTGAATGACTACATTTCTGTCAGTGAATGACTACATTTCTGTCAGTGAATGACTGCCTTTCTGTCAGTGGATGTGTAAGCCAAGTAAATGCTGACACTATTATTGCTCAAGTGCATAACAGCTCTAGAACATTGGTTGTTGACCTCCTGTTCTCGCTGATGGCAACTGGTGAATGTGATGAAGTTTACTATTGGAGGAAAGTTGAGGGAGATTCATTATCTGATTCATTATCTAATCTTATTTGTTTTGATGGCGGAGAATTTGACAAAAAAGCCTAGTCTGTTCAATCCTAGGCCCACATACTGCCAAAGGTGGCCACACTTTATTCAAGTATGACAACAACAGTGTCAGTAGGCTAAGAGCAAGAGTGCCAGTACAACAAGGTGAGATAGATCAGAGCATCATAGATCAGGGCATGCAGCTGACACGGGTGTGCCATTAGGTAGACAGAAGCCAAGGTGAGATAGATCAAAGCATCATAGATCAAGGCATGCAGGTAACAGGTGACATGGGTGTTCCATTAGGTAGACAGAAGTCAAGGTGAGATAGATCAGAGGGGATCAAGATGCTGAGCAGCGCATGAGCTGCAGTGGTCAGGGACCGATAGCTGACTGCTAGCGTCAGGGCCAGCAAACCAGAGCTGCCAAGACCCTTCTACACCTCCACACGGTGATCCTGGATAACAGGCTGCAACAGAGCAGACTGGCTAAGGAGATGGGATCGAAGAGGGAATGCTAACCCAGTACTCATAAAATGCTTGCCGAAGTCAGATGTGTTGGACCGAAAGGTGCAAATATCGCAGTCAAGCTGTAAACTACAAAACAACGCATCTCTGGACTACATTCTGCTTAGGCCCGTGTCAGGGTTTGGTAGTGAGAGATTGAGAATGAACAAAGCCAAGCCAATCCAAGATAGATCAGAGCATCATAGATCCGGGCATGCAGGTAACAGTTGGCACAGGTGTGCCATTAGGTAGACAAGCCAAGGTGAGATAGATCAGGGCATGCAGGTGACACAGGTGTGCCATAAGGTAGACAGAAAGACTGACCTTGTACACAGGAGGCAGGTGCAGCACAAGTGACACATAAATATTGCCGGTGTTGGTGGCATCCCACTTGTGATCCTTGGCTCCTCTGGCCTTCGTCTGCCTCTCTGACATCACAACCGTACCATGAGGGTACTCCTTCACTGGAGGAGAGAGTCACCAGAGGACATTGACATGAAACAACTCTACACAACATGAGACAACTCTACACAACATGAGACAACTCTACACAACATGAGACATCAACTCTACACAACATGAGACATCAACTCTACACAACATGAGACAACTCTACACAACATGAGACAACTCTACACAACATGAGACAACTCTACACAACATGAGACAACTCTACACAACATGAGACAACTCTACACAACATGAGACAACTCTACACAACATGAGACAACTCTACACAACATGAGACAACTCTACAGTGAATCTACTTTCTTAGTCCTACAGGATGTGGCAGGTTGTGTCAATCTACTTCTCTTTTCATGTTAAAGTTTGTGGCAGGTTGTGTCAATCTACTTCTCTGGTCCTGCTGCAGTTTGTATCAATCTACTTCTCTGGTCCTGCTGCAGTTTGTGTCAATCTACTTCTCTGGCACCAGTGTGCAGTGGTGCGTACGTTACGTTAAAAATACCTTAGCAGTGGGAAATCGAAAAGAGTAGGCCTAACGGCCGCTGCTCTGCCAAAATTCAAGTTAAAAATCTTCTCAAATTATTCTAGGGATATTCGCCACACAGAAAATATATTGCAAAACTTCAGGTCTTGGTTAGGTGTTTAGCTGAGCAGTTTAGATGGCCCCTAACAAGCTGCGGGTCTACCTTGTTCTAATTTACGCTTCCACTTCCACCAGTCTCAAAAATAGGCAATCGTATATTCCAGGGGCTAACAGATGCCGAGATTGACCTAGCAAATCACCAGTGGATTTTTGCCTACCAAAGGAAATGAAACAAAGGAGGTCACACCTCCCCATGACTAACGACATAGTGGACTGAAGATAAGTAATATCATGAAGAAAGTTAGCAGTAATTTTCACACATAAATGGACATTAATCTGTGTGAGATATATTCTGGACATTATTCTGTGTGAGATGTATTCTGGACATTATCCTGTGTGAGATGTATTCTGGACATTATTCTGTGTGAGATGTATTCTGAACATTATCCTGTGTGAGATGTATTCTGGACATTATCCTGTGTGAGATGTATTCTGGACATTATTCTGTGTGAGATGTATTCTGGACATTATTCTGTGTGAGATGTATTCTGTACATTATTCTGTGTGAGATGTATTCTGGACATTATTCTGTGTGAGATGTATTCTGGACATTATTCTGTGTGTATTCTACATCCAATGTAGCTAACATAAAGCGTTTGCTGACTGCTGGGCCCAGAATATAAATTCATTTTAGATCACCATTTGTGCAGTTTTATTCCATTTTTGAAAGCCGTTCTGTTCATCAAGTCCTGCATTTGGAAAGAGTGTATTGTATAGAGGGACAGAGAGTGAGTGAGGTAGCATGCTTACCATCCCGTCCTAGTCGCCTAGCGTCGTCCATGGTGGAGCCCGTCGTGTCCATGTACACAATTCGCCTTCCCATTTTGGACGACTGTAAGAATCTGTTAAAGCTATCTATGTCGAACCTGTCCATTGTTAGTGGTAGTGCTACGACTAAGCATCAATGAGTAGTGTACTAACTGAACTGGTTCACTTACGGTCCTAACAAAGTTGGAATGTCGTGTACAGTAATTGTAAACTGAAGTAAATAATTGATTGTGGCTGAGGCTAAACAACACAATGAGACGGGCTTCAATAACTACAACACAAAATGTATATGAACAGGTGATTCATATCTTGAAAAGTAGGCTACGGATGATTGTTGCTAACTAAGGCTAAGGCTAATAGTAATATATAGTAAATGTAAAACGAGCAGCTGCCAGCACAGTGAGAGCTACTCAGCTAGTCACACAGTCAGTCAGCCTAGGGTGGCCTTCCTCCGTCCAGCTCGGGTCACACATTCTCTCTCTCAATACCAGTTGGGCTCCTGCTCAGTTGTCGACTACATGTTGAACTTTGAACCCTAGAAAAAAAAAGTATTCTTTTGTTCTGGTCCTGAAGTTCATGTTTTTTAAAGACCATTACAAAACTGCTAACGGCAATCGGGGTTGCCAGATAGACTTCCTATTAAAAGCCAAACACCGTTGAAAGAATCCAAGAATACACCCCTCTATAAAAGACAATGTTTAACTAACACAAATTAACAAAAGGTGGGTCGAGATTTTTTATTTTTTTTTGCGTTCGCCTTATTTCTCTATTCCCCAAGGCGGGTGTTCGTTACACTGTAGTTTTTATTTTGCGCCTGTCGGCCCAGTGCATCCGACTTCAGCAAGCATTTTATATAAGGGTCTGCTTCCTCCTGCATTTTCTAAGGGTTTGCTTCCCCGGGGTAACGGCCGGTGCTGTGATGGGGATCGAACCCAGCACCTTCTGGTTGTGAGCCGTGCCACTTAACCACTAGGCCACGCCGTCCCCGGGGTCGAGATTAAACCAAGAAATACTTCTTTAGTCAGAGGATGGTGAATCCTTGCAATGTATTATCACAGGAAATAGTGGAGGTAATGTCAGAAAATGCGTTCAATAATAAATTATTTTTAGATCAAGTGAATGTAAAAGAAACTGCAGTCTTCTAAACCAGTATAAAAATGTTAAGTTCAGTTAATCCTCTCATCCCATCCTCTCCTCCTTCCCCACAAAAATAAGATCATATTGCAGAAGTTTAACAATCATAATTCCATATTCCTTAATGTGCGCACACACACAGACACGACAACTGCACACATACACATCATGTACCCCCATACACCCCCACCCCCAATCTACGTGCCCACGGACACATCAGGTAACCCCTACCCCCCCCCATTCTACACGCCCACGGACACACCAGGTACCCCCCCCCTCCATTCTACACCCCCACGGACACGTCAGGTAACACCCCCCTACCTGATTCTACACACCCACGGACACATCAGGTACCCCCCCCCCCTTATACACACCCACGGACACATCAGGTACCCCCCCCCCCTTCTACACACCAACGGACACATCAGGTGCCCCCCCCCCCATTCTACACACCCACGAACACATCAGGTGCCACCCCCACCCCCCATTCTACACGCCCACGGATACATCAAGTACCCCCTCCCATTCTACAAACCCACGGACACATCAGGTACCCCACTCCCCACCCCCCACCCCCGCATTCTACACACCCACGGATACATCAGGTACCCCCCCCCTATTTACACACCAACGGACACATCAGGTACCACCCCCCCCCCCTTCAATTCTACACATTCACGGACACATCAGGTACCACCCCTCCCCCCCCCCAATTCTACACACCCACGGACACATCAGGTAACCCCCCCCCCGTACACCCCCCCCCTTCCTTTCTACACACCCACGGACACATCAGGTACCCTCCCCGTACACCCCACCCCCCTGTCTACACGTCCACGGACACATCAGGTACCCCCACCCACCCCCATTCTACACACGCACAGACACATCAGGTAACCGCCACCTCCATTCTACGCACCCACGGACACATCAGGTACCCCCATCCCCACCCACCCCCATTCTACACACCCTCGGACACATCAGGTACCTCCACCCACCCCCATTCTACACACTTACGGACACATCAGGTACCCCCATCCCCACCCACCCCCATTCTACACACCCTCGGACACATCAGGTACCCCCACCCACCCCCGTTCTACACACCTACGGACACATCATGTACCCCCTCCCCCATTCTACACGCCCACGGACTCATCAGGTACCCCCCGTACACCCCAACCCCATCCCCATTCTACACACCCTCGGACACATCAGGTACCCCCACCCGCCCCCATTCTACATACCTACGGACACATCATGTACCCCCTCCCCCATTCTACACACCCACGGACACATCAGGTACCCCTCGTACACACCCCCCCCCCCCTTCCTTTCTATACACCCACGGACACATCAGGTAACCCCCCCCCCTCCGTACACCCCACCCCACCCCCCTTCTACACACCGACGGAAACATCAGGTACCCCACCCCCATTCTACACACCCACAGACACATCAGGTACCCCCACCCACCCCCATTCTACACACGCACAGACACATCAGGTAACCGCCACCTCCATTCTACGCACCCACGGACACATCAGGTACCCCCATCCCCACCCACCCCCATTCTACACACCCTCGGACACATCAGGTACCCCCACCCACCCCCATTCTACACACTTACGGACACATCAGGTACCCCCATCCCCACCCACCCCCATTCTACACACCCTCGGACACATCGGGTACCCCCACCCACCCCCGTTCTACACACCTACGGACACATCATGTACCCCCTCCCCCATTCTACACGCCCACGGACTCATCAGGTACCCCCCGTACACCCCAACCCCATCCCCATTCTACACACCCTCGGACACATCAGGTACCCCCACCCGCCCCCATTCTACATACCTACGGACACATCATGTACCCCCTCCCCCATTCTACACACCCACGGACACATCAGGTACCCCTCGTACACACCCCCCCCCCCTTCCTTTCTATACACCCACGGACACATCAGGTAACCCCCCCCCCCTCCGTACACCCCACCCCACCCCCCTTCTACACACCGACGGAAACATCAGGTACCCCACCCCCATTCTACACACCCACAGACACATCAGGTACCCCCACCCCCATTCTACACACCCACGGACACATCAGGTACCCCCCCCCCACTCACCCCCATTCTACACACCCACGGACACATCAGGTACCCTCCCCGTACACCTCACCCCCATCCCTGTTTACACGTCCATGGACACATCAGGTACCCCCACCCACCCCCATTCTACACACCCACAGACACATCAGGTACCCCCACCCACCCCCATTCTACACACCCACAGACACATCAGGTACCCCCCATCACCATCACAACTCTCGCTGAACCATCACAACTCTCGCTGAACCATCACAACTCTCACTGAACCATCACCACCACAACTCTCACTGAACCATCACATCTCTCACTGAACCATCACAACTCTCACTGAACCATCACCACCACAACTCTCACTGAACCACCACAACTCTCACTGAACCATCACCACCACAACTCTCACTGAACCATCACAACTCTCACTGAACCATCACAACTCTCACTGAACCATCACCACCACAACTCTCACTGAACCATCAAAACTCTCACTGAACCATCACCACCACAACTTTCACTGAACCATCACAACTCTCACTGAACCATCACAACTCTCACTGAACCATCACAACTCTCGCTGAACCACCACAACTCTCACTGAACCATCACCATCACAACTCTCACTGAACCATCACAACTCTCACTGAACCATCACCACCACAACTCTCACTGAACCACCACAACTCTCACTGAACCATCACCATCACAACTCTCACTGAACCATCACAACTCTCACTGAACCATCACAACTCTCACTGAACCATCACAACCCTCGCTGAACCACCACAACTCTCACTGAACCATCACCATCACAACTCTCACTGAACCATCACAACTCTCGGGGAACCATCACAACTCTCACTGAACCATCACAACTCTCACTGAACATCACAACTCTCGGGGAACCACCACAACTCTCACTGAACCATCACAACTCTCACTGAACCATCACAACTCTCACTGAACATCACAACTCTCGGGGAACCATCACAACTCTCACTGAACCATCACAACTCTCACTGAACCATCACAACTCTCGCTGAACCATCACAACTCTCACTGAACCACCACAACTCTCGCTGAACCATCACAACTCTCGCTGAACCATCACAACTCTCACTGAACCACCACAACTCTCGCTGAACCATCACAACTCTCGCTGAACCATCACAACTCTCACTGAACCACCACAACTCTCGCTGAACCATCACAACTCTCACTGAACCATCACAACTCTCGCTGAACCATCACAACTCTCACTGAACCATCACAACTCTCGCTGAACCATCACAACTCTCACTAAACCATCACCATCACAACTCTCACTGAACCACCACAACTCTCGCTGAACCACCACAACTCTCACTAAACCATCACCATCACAACTCTCACTGAACCACCACAACTCTCGCTGAACCACCACAACTCTCACTAAACCATCACCATCACAACTCTCACTGAACTATCACAACTCTCACTGAACCATCACCATCACAACTCTCACTGAACCATCACAACTCTCACTAAACCATCACCATCACAACTCTCACTGAACCACCACAACTCTCACTAAACCATCACAACTCTCACTGAACTATCACAACTCTCACTGAACCACCACAACTTTCACTAAACCATCACAACTCTCGCTGAACCATCACAACTCTCGCTGAACCATCACAACTCTCAGTGAACCATCACAACTCTCAGTGAACCATCACAACTCTCACTGAACCACCACAACTCTCACTGAACCACCACAACTCTCGCTGAACCATCACAACTCTCGCTGAACCATCACAACTCTCAGTGAACCATCACAACTCTCAGTGAACCATCACAACTCTCACTGAACCATCACAACTCTCAGTGAACCATCACAACTCTCACTGAACCATCACAACTCTCACTGAACCATCACAACTCTCACTGAACCATCACCACCACAATCTATCTAGTCCAACCAATGGTTATTAGAAAGCAGTAGTTCTACGAACACTCTCATAGAACCATTTATTGTTTGCTCCAGCATCTACTTATAAAAGTGAACCAATACATCTGAAGTATGTACTTTTTATTTTCTATATTTCGTGTGCTTTTACATTTTCACACATCTTTTCAACGAAATGTCCAGTGACTATTTACAGCTCCTAAAACACATGAACTACATCACAAAAGGGCATTATGTGGAACCTAATGTACAAAATCTCATTCGAATTGGAAAGACATTTTTTTTTTAATGTACAGTCAATTATTTTATCAAGAGACAAAATCATTTCTTTGCTGATAAATATTAAAGGAACTGGGCACTTTAAGAAAATGGCACTACCTGACACAATGTAAATTATTAAGTCATTGTGACATTGAAAAGATAGCTCACGAGCGAAAAATCACGCATTTAGGCGTAAGGGATATTAAGATATTATACGGCAATTGGCGGCAACTATTGTGAAACGGACAATAGTTGACATGAAAGTTTCGTCATTTAATCGGCGGTTTCTCGTACGGATTTTCCCGTGATTCCGAAGGCATATCTCATGGTCTTAAGGTCAAATATTACGTCGGACGTTTGGTGGTGAAAATCATTCAGTGAGAGAACGTGCGAAACTGATCGAAGCAAGGCAAGAAAAGCATTTAGAGATATACATCACCAGGACTCCTGAAAACATTGGTAATGAACATTCGGCAAAGTTTGGCTCAACGCTTAAAAAATCACCCTGAGCAAGAGCTACTTCCAGAAAGTTGGTCCGAGCTCGTCTCGTGACTGGTCTGCATTAGCTACCTCCGGAAAGTTGGTCCGAGCTCGTCTCGTGACTGCCCACACCATATTTGCTGCTCTTCAAGCTAGGAGAAATACCAGAAACAGTAAAGCGACTTGTGACACGAACTTTTTGTTGACACAAACAGGGCCTTTGACGGACTTTGTCTAATCATGATGAATGTCGGCTGCTCTCATCAATTCATGACAGCTGTCCGTCAGTTTCGTGGTGGTGTTTTGGCTAGTGTATTTAATCACTGAACACTGTCTGACGCATTTCCAGCCATTAATGGAGTCAAAGACGCGAACGCTCTTTAGTATGTTATTTGCTGTTTTGATTTTTGATGACACACGTGGATCTGCCACGGATGTACATATCAGATATCAAATGGGTGGAAATCTATTGAATTTTAGGCGCCTAAAGTCTCTCACTAAGGTGAACGAAGCAACCATCTTAGATCTCCTCTTTGCTAATGTTGGCACCATTAACGCTTACTCTGAACACGATATGAAGACATCCATGGAAGCGTTTTCAGATGCGTCTACTAACTTTGGACATCACAACGAAAACGGAGGTCATGTTCATACCGGCTTCAGGAAACCCCTCGAATTGTACAGGGCCTACATCTCCAACCAGCTGATATTTTTATCTGCTTAGGAAGTACCCTTGCCAGAAAAGCGAATGTTTACTCTGAGGTCTTCAGCGGGACAAACATTACCAAGGCTGTTTTTGGAAGACTACGAGCGAATGTTTGGGACCGGCAAAGAATCAGTGAGGACATCAACAAGGTCAATGTCCTTTGCTCTGCGGTACTAAATACCTGGTCTATACGCCTACAAAACATGGACAGTCTAAAGGAGACATGACAGAAAGTTCGTCCATTACAAAACATGAACAGTCTAAAGGAGACATGACAGAAAGTTCGTCCATTACAAAACATGAACAGTCTAAAGGAGACATGACAGGAAGTTCATCCTTTACAAGACATGAACAGTCACTAAATGCTTTCCATGATCCGTTTGCAGGATGGGCGGAGGGGGTGTAGTGTTACGGATAGCACCTCACGACAAGCGGCAGTCACTTCCTAGAACAGGGATGTGTAAGGGATAGCACCTCTCGACAAGCGGCAGTCACTTCCTAGAACAGGGGTGTGTAAAGGATAGCACCTCTCGACAAGAGGCAGTCACTACCTAGCACAAAAGGATGGCCTGGACCCTACTTGGTTTCCCCACTCCTGTCTAACTCACGTATGGCTCCTAGATTCTGCTAACAAATAGCAGCGCCACCGTCCCCTCTTCCCACCCCCACTCCCCGCCAATGGCTTTGATTGCCGGCTAAACTCAGTGAACAAACGCGGAGGCAAACCAGGGCACAAATCCTATCATGCATGGGAGGAGCACAAGACCCTGACTGACGCCCACACAACATCCCCGAATGACGCCCACACAACATCACTTACTGACGCCCACACAGCATCCCCGACTGACGCCCACACAACATCCCCGACTAACGCCCAAACAGCATCCCCGACTAACGCCCAAACAGCATCCCCGACTGACGCCTACACAACATCCCCGACTGACGCCCGCACAACATCCCCGACTGACGCCCACACGACATCCCCGACTGACGCCCACACAACATCCCCGACTGACGCCCGCACAACATCCCCGACCTACGCCCACACAACATCCCTGACTCACGCCCGCACGAGATGAAAAACTTGATCAAAACCCGAATAGGGAAGATCCGACAGTCTTGTAAGACAGCTTTCCTATGAGAGACAGCTCGGAACCCAAACAACTGCTGCCCTGCAGGAAGGCTGGGGACAGCCAATGGCTAGGGCGGCGGCCCTGAACAAATGCATGCTGAAGTCGGATGCACTGGGCTACGGCGCATAGCACAGTGCAACGCAGTACGTTTAATGATGACGAACACCAAAAGGACTCAACGAGATGGTGCTCGACCCAAGGAGTCCCGCCAGGTGAGAAGAGTGCCGGAGCCCCGTCAGGGGGAAAGAGTGCCGGACCCCTCACCAGGTGGGAAGAGTGCCGGACCCCCCGCCAGGTGGGAAGAGTGCCGGACCCCCCGCCTCGAAGGGGTCCGCCAAATACTACTGATGGGCCCCTACCTCCATGCCGTGGAGCCAGGGCACGGACAGCTAGGGAAACCACTACTGACCAAAACACAAAGAGAAGGACTCTAAATATACTTCAATGGAATGGAGAGGGTATCCTACACAAGAAGCTACCGCTCGCTCACAAACTCCATGAGGAAAGCATTGACATTGCTTGCATCCAAGAGACCCACCTGAACCCAAATCATGGGTTCCTGATACGAGGATTCAAAACCCTTCGGCTTGACAGAGAGGACCACAAAGGTGGAGTGCTCATGCTAATTAGAAGCTCTCTACAATGCAGAGAAGTCCCAAACCATACAAGCAAACAAGCTGAAATCATTGGTGCTGATGTCACTGTAGATGAACAGACCTTGAGAGTGATAGATCTGTACTGCCGCCCCCCCCCCCCCCCTTTTCCCCAGGATAGAGATCTTTCACTGGCATCAATAGAGGTGCAACACTCAAACTACGTAGTTGTCGGAGACGTCAAAAGCCACTCAGAAAGATGCAATAAATCGCATTGGACGAGGAAGATTGAAGAGAATCCACTTCATATCAAAAACAAAAGAACTTACAAGAGCAGACCAAACCATAAGCCAGGCAGTGGTTAGAGACCTAAAACAAACATCCCAAATCCCACCATGGAAAAAAGCCAAGTCCGCTGAGATGGTAGAAACCATAGAGGGAATAGGGAAAAAGGGAACTCAGACAGATTCAGAAAGGAAATTTATCACAGAAGAATATCTTAGGAGAGTATATCCACCAGAAAAAGGGATACACGTATATACAGATGGCTCATCTAAAAATATCCACCTCCAATGGAGGTGGAAGGGTCTATTACAGACTAAAGAATGGACAAAGATGAAGATCTTGAGCAATGTATGTTCTCCCTGACACAGCTCTCAGCAGAACACTCAAGGTTGGTCAAACAGTGGATCCCATTCCACTTCAATATTGAAGGCAATGAAGCTGCAGACAAACTAGCAAAGATTGGAGGAGCATCCCCACAAACAGACCTGAGTATCACATATAATGAGGACAAGACCGTTATTAAAGTCAACTTCGGGGTCAAATGGGCTGATCAACACCCCGACTTCCGAAAAGAAGACATCTACTATAACTTAACTAGAGAAGAGCAAGTCATCATCTTCAGACTGAGAACTGGGCATAACAGACTCAAGGGTAATCTTTATAACAAAATGAGGATTGGGACATATGGTAGGTGCCCATGTGGGGAGCATACCATGACTGTGGAACACATCCTGCAAAGCTGCACGCTCACGCAGGAAAAGAGAGAACAATACTGGCCTCGTGAGACAGATATGAGACAAAAGCTGTATGGAGATGAAACAGTCTTACAAACAACGGTGTCCTTTGTAAAAGAAACCGGAACCTTGATCTGAGCATGAACGAAGAAGAAAAAGAAGAAGAAGAAGAAGAAAGATGGGGAGACGAGGGGACTTATTCACGAGGCACCGAATTGGAAGACTTGGAAATCGATAGTAACCTACAGCTCATTAAGGAAGCAGACGATGCACCTGTATTTATTCAAGAAGATGGCAGTCAACACCCGACCTTGCATTCTCGACAGGCGACATCAGTCATAAGATAGAGTTGTACTAGACCAATTGGCAGGCAGTGATCACAAACCAATAAAGCTGGTGATTAATGTGGAACACACAGGCCAAGAACATTAGCCACTGCCCCGATGGAATTACAAAAGAGCAAACTGGAACCTCTTTTTAACGCTGCCAGACATGTACTGCAGCCAGATTAACACTCGAAATATAAGAATCGGGGAACTAACCGAAAGCTTCACCAAAGCTGTCCTGACAGCTGCCCTCGAATCAATACCCCGAGGGTCAAGAAGAGACTACAAACCTTACTGTACACCAGAACTTCAGGAACTTGAAGAACAACTGACAGAAGTCAAAGGAAGAGCAGAAAAGGAAAGATCGAAAGAGGCTAACATCTCCTACAAAGCTATTGCAGCAAAGTACAAAAAGACACTAAATAGCTCAGCCAGAAACAGCTGGATAAAAACAACTGAAGCGCTAAATCTGGACAAAAACGGCAGAAAACTATGGAGGCTAAACAATGAGGACTGCAGGAACTATGAAACCGCAGTACAGGTGAGCGGGAAAATGCTGACCAGAACACATGCAGCTAACGCATTCATGAAACATTCTCTCAAGCGAGCCAGATTCATATTCTACCCGATAGAAAACAGGCAATGTCTGTAGATATAGATCTACAACCAACAAAAAAAAAACGCATTGACCAGCCCAGAGGACCATATTTTTTTTTTTTTTTTTTTTTTTTTGCGTTCGCCTTATTTCTCTAATCCCCAAGGCGGAGTGCGTTGCACTATGTTTTAATTTGCGCCTGTCGGCCCAGTGCATCCGACTTCAGCATGCATTTTATGTAAGGGTCTGCTTCCTCCTGCATTTTCTAAGGGTTTGCTTCCCCGGGGTAACGGCCGGTGCTGCGATGGGGATCGAACCCAGCACCTTATGGTTGTGAGCCGTGCCACTTAACCACTAGGCCACGCCGTCCCCCCCAGAGGACCATATGACAACCAACCTGACCATGAGGGAACTTGATGCAACAATCTACTCTCTCAGACAAAAAAGTCACCTGGAAAAGATGGGGTAACCAACGTTAGGCGTATGAGATTAGCTGGCACTGCAAAGAAAATACTCCTCGCAATCATGAACTGCAGCTGGAAGCGTGGCATTGTACCTCAAGTATAGAAAGAAGTAAGAATAATTCCCATCCTGAAGAAAAATAAAGATAAACTTCACCCAAATAGCTATAGGCCAATCAGTCTCCTGAGCTGCACAGGCAAGCTCATGGAAAAAATAATAAATGCTAGACTCAGCTGGCACCTCGAAGAGAAAAAAAATGATCATACCACAACAAGCAGGCTTCAGGCAGCACGGGTTCACGGAAGATCAAGTAATCCACATAGCACAAGAAACCGAAGATGCTTTCCAGGAAGCAAAATACCCGATCAACCCAAATAAAAGACCTGGAAGCTATGACTGGGCTACAGCCAATGGAAGACTGCCGAGACTGCAGAATCCTACAAGCAAGCAGGAAAATAAAAAAAGAGTAATGGACCACCCGATGCACCACAGACAAAATGGGCTGAGACGCGGTAGGCTAAAAGGATAAAAGTTTTACAGTCCAGGCAAAAGAAAAGATTAAAAACAATGTTACACTTTTCAACGAAAAAATTAAAACCAATACCAGCATGCTCCATCCGCTGCCTCTGGAAAGGAAGACCATTCTATGATCTTATATGCAATATCCCCAACATGGAAGACAAAAAGTCACAAACAGAGCAACAGAATACAAAACAGTTACAAATTACATCAACCAAAAATGTCCACCGACAGCCTGGACGCACGCCTATACGGATGGCTCAGCCAAAGATGCCATTGGAAACGGGGGGGGGGGGGGGGGGGGGGGGAGGCATCACTATAAAACTAAAAAGCAAAATATACTCAGCAGCATTTGCCACTGGGAGACGCTGCAGCAGCTTCAGTGCCGAAGCCAGTGACATGAGACAAGCAGCTGAAACCCTTATAGACCATAAGGAGCAGGCTGAAAAGCAAGTTGTCATTTTCACAGACGCCCTCGCAGTGTTAATGGCGCCCAAGAACCAGCACAAAAATGAACTCGGTGCTCTGGCAGACCCGCTCGAACGTCTATCCCAGTGCTTCAAAAAAAGCATAGTCTAGTGGATACCAGCCCACTGTGACATTCCAGGCAACAAGGAAATAGACAGACACGCCAGAGAGGGAGAAATGCTACATCAGAGTGATACAGAAATCACATACAATGAGACTAAAGCATTCATCAGGGCAACGTACAGCGCAAAATGGAAAAAAGACCATCCTGGCCACACAGAAAACGATGCCTACCATCAACTCTCCAGGCGAGACCAGGTGATCCTTCTCCGGTTACGCACAGGTTCCAACAGACTGAGATGTCATCTGTACAACAAGTTCAAGATTGACACTACAGACCTTTGTACAGCTCCCATGACGGCAGAACATATTTTGCAGTCCCGTCCACTGTATACCGACAAAGAAGTAGCATTTGACAACATCAAGTGTTCTTCCACGAGAAGCTGTACGGAAGTGTCCAGAGCCTTGAGCCGACTGCTGCCTTTGTTAGAGTAATTGAAGTCGAGGTCTGAAGACGAACGAGGAAGAAGAAGAAGATTGCAGGATAAAGTGCGCACATACGCTGCTCCAGAGAGTCCATATCAGATTAGCTGCGCATGTTCTTCGCGCGCACAATACACACAGCTCCTAAAGCATCTGATGCACAGTTTTCACCTGAACCGACAGGAGGTCGTCAGTAGGACAGTTTTTTGTTTTGTTTTTAAAATTTTTTTTTGCGTTCGCCTATTTCTCTGTTCCCCAAGGCGGTGTGCGTTGCATGGTGTTTTTATTTATTCGCCTGTCTGCTCAAGGCATCCGATTTCGGCATGCATTTTATGTAAGGGTCTACTTCCTCCTGCACTTTCTAAGGGTTTCTTTCCCCTGGGTAACGGCCGGTGCTGTGGAGCGAACCCATAACCTTCGGAACGTGAGTCATGTCACTTAACCACTAACCCACCCCGTCCCAAGTAGAACAGTTTCAAAGACGCTGAACAATTTCAGTAACGTCTTCTCTTGTGAGAAACGTTCACAAGCTCGATTTGCATGGCTCACTATCATCACACAAGGTGCTCATATCGCTGGGTACAACCCCATCAACGAACTCAGAGACAGCGAGGTGTCAGAAAGCACAGAATATGCAACAGTTCAGCTATTGAATCCATACACGCGTGTGCCACGTCAGTGCCACGTCAGTGATAGGTCGTTAGTACAGTCTTAGTCTTATACGATCATTTATCAACACAAATGGGATGTATTCACCATCCACGGTTGTCATGGCAACTTTTACCATTATCATTCTCCTTCGTTTAATGATATAATTTGGCTGACTTTCCATAATTGTTGGCTGACTTCACTATGTCAATCTTAGTTTTAATAAATTCTCGTATTGTCAGCTCTATATTTGTCAGTTAACATGTATTCACAGTTCCTAATTTGTTTGTTGTTCTATCCGTCGTCTGTTAACGTTTCCAGTTGTCTTTCAGTGCAGCTTAGTCCGTTTTATCTCCTCCATTACTTTCTTACGAGCAATTTGAAATTCACTGGCGGTTATCTATATCAGTTCCATCTTCTATCTAGTACTAATTACGCCCCCCCCCCCTCCCATTTCCTCCTCACTCCCTCTCCGCAAGACAAAACAAATCCTCCAAAAGCCGAGATTTCAGGCATAAGCCAATTGAAAAAAAGCCTAAATGTTTAGAATGTTGGCTTTAAAAACGCCAGGTTGGCAAGCCCTCTGTCTATGTTCCCGCAATTTGATTGTCTTGTCGTCGGCTGCTTGTCTACATTGACTTGTTGCTTGTTCTTCGTACAGGATCAGTTGGATTATGTACGGTTGACTTTTGGTGAACTCATTCACTTCGTAGAGCCGATATATTGGCTCGTAACCTTTCTGACTTTTTTTTTACAGTGATAACTAATTATTGATAAAAAATAGACCTACAATAACTGCCATCTAAGATTAGAAGATTAGAATGAATTGAAAGTAATTGGTAAAGTCAAAAGTGACATTCATTTATTTATTAATTATAATTATACTTTCGAGTTAGACACTTTGACTCAGTAAGTGTGTCTCTTAGTTAGATTATCATTGATTATGTTTACAAGTTTTCACAATAAAACAACTTTCCTCAGATTTGTAAATGTAACTTAGTTGTATGATAGTCTACACTCCCCTTTCTCGCCCTGGGTAACGTAACGGTTACCTTAAGTGGCCTAAGCTAAAACCGTCTGTCCTACAAGACACCTTTAATGAAAGAGGTTTGTGAGACTAAGGCAATCATTTGTCAAAGAGTAAAGCTTTGCAAACAACTTCTGTTGTTGGTTTCTGGTGTCATATGCTGCACTTAGATACTAGTTACTCCTGTGCCCATCCTCGATTATTAGTTGTGTCAGATCTGACAAGTGACATGCAGCATGATCTTCCAGGTTTGAAACCTGCTTGCTCCTTGATAACTATATAATAACAAACTTCTTGTCTATGATGGGGGTGGTATGGTTCTGGATAATTTTTTTTAAAAACTTGTTATAGATGACATAGCAGACACGTCAGAAATTCTTGGGTTCTGATGGTTTTTCCTGGTTTTAGCAGATCCAGATTTTCTCCAAGTATTAAGGATTTTCATAGAATCGATTCATGTGTTGAAAAACTTCAGCAGCCACGTGATGGTTTCTGGTCAAAAATGTTTATTTTGTTCTGTTCTTAAGTTGTCGGGGCTCGCTGCTTTGTTGTTTTTCACATGATGTATTGCATCATTTAATTTTGTAAGGAGAGAGTTGTCGCCAGTAAGTCATTCTCCTGTTGACTTCAACAAGGTGGTGCCAATATTTTGCTCTCGTCTCAGATATTGCAGGTAATGTCTTCCCCAGCCCGGATGGTCTCCTAAAAAAAGGGGGGGGGGGTGGGGTCACTTCAAATAGTACTTGGTATTGCTCGTATAATGCCGTTAATTCGCCGTTTAGGCCAGGGATGTACTGAGTTCTGCAGCCTCTCGTATGTGGCATCTAGAGATCCTTTTTACTAGTTTGACAAAGACCTCATATTTTGTGGGGTTGGATATAATCTCCACCTCTTTGTCTAGGTCATGGACAAATGGGCCCCATTTGGCTCGCTTGGAATTGAGGCACCTTTTGTAAGGTTCTGGTTTGACAACTGCTGTGATGATGCATATTATGGGCCTGTGTTGCGTTCTAGGTATAGACCCCTCTACAGATTTTGTCACTTGATGTATTATCCTGTCACTCATAAATTTTTGTCAGGATTGTACCCTCTTCCTCATCTGCAGCTATTAAAAGATGGTGGTAATTTTGGGCTGTGCATTAGCTGTAGTCCGTTCTGCTCTGCCCAGTTCTCTAGCTCTTCATCTTTGTTCCCTGATAATGAAGTACGAGGCGTGTGTGTTCAAATGAAACCGGACCTAACTGTACCAAATGAACATACGTATGATGCGCACAATGTCACTTTTGATGTAAACACCACATACCAACCATCAAGTTTGCAAAATTTCATTATCAGCAGACTGTTGAAAACATGGCAGAAATCGGTCCAGTGTTGATTTGTGAGCGGTATTCGGTTTCTAACAGCAGAAGCCTGTTGACATTCATCGCAGAACACAGAAGTGATGTCATCAAGCGCATCGTATGTATGTTCACTTGGTGCAGTTATGTGCGGTTTTATTCAAACCTGCCTTGTATTATGTTATCACCTTTGTGCTATGTATGTTTCCCTTAACAGTCCAGTCAATAAAAGATGATTTTTAAAACAGACCCAGCTGATTAGGATAAAACCATGTTTGTCTGTGTGTGTAGTTAGAAAGCTCTTGTATCTTACAGAGTTAACTATTTTGTTTGAAGTCTGGGGCCTAGAGCTGTAACTCTTTGAGATCATGGATAGAAGGAAGGCAAGTGGAGGACCTCCTTCTAAAAGAATCAGGTAAGAATTATAGACAATCAATAACTTATGTTATATCCTCCTAATAAACAGTATTGAAGGGGCAAATTATCCTCATCTGGGGTGGCCCGGCTGTTCTATTGTCATCCGTTAACTCTCCATAGAGAATATCTTTGGGAATGCGATGAACATGACCAAGCCATCATAGTCTTTGCTGTCTAAGGAGAGTGTACATGCTTGGGAGGAGGGTGCGAGAGTGCACTTCTGCATTTGTCACTCTGTCCCTCCATAAAATTCCAATACAGGATCGTATATGACGAATTTGGAAGGTGTTGAGTCTGGGCTCATATGTGACGTAGGTGGAAGGTGTTGAGTCTGGGCTCATATGTGACGTAGGTGGAAGGTGTTGAGTCTGGGCTCATATGTGACGTAGGTGGAAGGTGTTGAGTCTGGGCTCATATGTGACGTAGGTGGAAGGTGTTGGGCCTGGGCTCGTGTTTGGTATAGGTTGCCCATGTTTCACTACCATGTCGGAGTGTGCTGATGACACAGGCATTGAAATCGATGGCCTTGATTTTAATTCTGGTTTTCCCAACCACGTGAGTGTTGTGGTATATATATATGAGTAGATTTTAGGAAATTAATGGAACAACACATATAAAAACAATTTTATCACAAATGTTCAAGTCTGACAGTAGAAATACAAGTAAATTGTCAAATAATAGACAGGAAATAATCATTTTTATGAAAACTGAGAATATATAAAATAATCAACATCTGCAAAGATTATGTGTCATGTTCTGATTTAATAATTAGTGTTGTGATTTAAGTTATGATGGTGTTGGTTGTGATTGAAGTTATGATTGTGTTGATTATGATTGAAGTTATGATTGTGTCTGTTGTGATTCAAATCATGATGGTGTTGGTTGTGATTGAAGTCAGATGTTGGTGGTTGAAGTCTGACAGTGTACCATACATGTCATCCTTTTTCATTTGTCAGAAATGATGAGTCTGATGATATGTCTGATGTTGATGACAAGTTAGCACTAATGGATGAAGTTGAAGCAGAGAGAAAAGCAGATGTGGAAGTGATGGAGGTGGAGGGAGATGGACCTGAGAGTGAACCAACTAGTGGATCATGGATGCGGCCGCCAATGCCTGACATAGACCCAGCAAAAGATAGTGTTGCATTTCAGCAAATAGATTTGGACTATTATGTTGGTAAGCCTACATTAGCTGAGGTAGTTGACAAGCCTACATTAGCTAAGGTGAAAAGTAGCTGTAGTACTTCAGATGTTTACAGTAACTGAAGTGATATCAGATGTAAAAATAAGTCAATCCTAGTTGCTGAGGTACTGAAGGTCAGTATGAGATAAAATATGTAGGCAAAGGCTGATATAAGAAGGTATGTACCGGTAGGTAAATGCTGAGATAAAAAGATATGTAGGTGAAGACTGAGGTAAGTAGGTGAGATAAGGTATGTAGGTGAGGGCTGAGTCAGCAGACCAGGAACGTGTGAGTCACGGTATGGCAGTTATGAAAAAGGGTGACTAAAGAGGAAGTGGTCAATATGATTACATTTAAAATGACTACAAATAGCAAACTACATACAAATATGTATAATACATAACACAATGAGTACCGGTATCTCAACTAATACACATACAAATTACACACAAACAAAAAATTAACCAAAACATGCAGACACATAGACAGAAAGCAATCAAAGCTATATATGTGTCGCCTAGGCATGTTTGGAGGGCATTCTCCACGGTAATGTTCAAGAAAGATATATTCTATCATCTGTTACTGAGGTGGCATTACATAGATCTGTGAGACTATTTCTTATCTCAAAGAATTCAGTTTTCCTGTTGCTTACCATCTCTGGATTCTTGGGCACCATGGGAGACTGCTACTAGTTGGATGGGATTCATCTTTTGCTCTTCTAGTGATCGGCATTGACTCGAAATTAGTATCTGCATAGTATTCATGTCTTTCATACCTTTGTATCGGCTCACTTGTATACTCATCTCTGTTGCTCTTTTCTTCTATCATTTCCCATTTCATCTCTCCCTCTGTATTTGTCTCATATTATGCTTATCCATTCTTTTCTCTCTGTGTACGTGTCTATGTGCATATATTTTAAACTCCTGACCAAAAATATGTAAATGTCTGTCCCTGTGTGTGTACATTTATTGATGTGTATTATGAGGAGTGTTCAAATGAAATTGTACCTCTCTGCACAAAGTGGACATATATATGATGCGCATGATGACGTCACTTCTGATGTAATCAGCACATACCAACCGTACATATGATGAGCATGATGTCACTTCTGATGTAAACAGCACATACCAACCGCCAAGTTTGGAAAATTTCATTATCCTCTGACTGAGTTTCCTGAGCAGACCGCTGAAAACATGACGGGTGGGATACGGAATCCGCCCAGAGTTGATCAGCGAGTGGTGATTCTGTTTCTAACAGCTGAAGGATGTCGACATTGATTGCAGAATGCAGGCAGTGTGTGGTGACAAAACTGTGCCGAAGACAACAGCGAAGAACTGGACAACGATGTTTAAAGAAGAACGTGAGTTAGCGAAAGATCTCAGAAACCAGGTCAGGCACATGTTGTTGGGTCAGAAGATGCCATCTCCAAAATTGATGCAGCAATTTGGGTGGACTGTCGCTTGAGCTTACGGTCGCCACATTTTTGTCACAATACACTACCTGCATTCTGCGATGAATGTCAACTGGTCGACATCCTTCAGCTGTTAAAAACCGAATCACTGCTCGCTGATCAACTCTGGGCGGATTTGCCATGTTTCAACGGTCTGCCTAGGAAACTGAGTCGGATAATAATACAATTTTGCAAATTTGACGGTTGGTATGTACTGTTTACATTAGAAGTGATGTCATCATGCACATCGTACGTATGTTCACTTGGTGCAGTTCGGTACGGTTTCATTTGGACACACCTCATAGTTTAAATACTCATTGTATCATTCGTATGTGTGTAGTTTTTAAATCTACATGTAATCACATGGACCATTTCCTGTTTGGTCTATTCTTTTTAATAACTGGCAAACCACACTTTCTGGGTGATGGCTGCCAACTAAAGTCATAATGTGTTATTATTATGTACTTAGTTTGCTCTTTGTCCCATGGGGAACTGAGATGCTAGTCCAGTCAGGCACAACATACTGACCAGGATGTCGTGTCAGGGTCAGGAAGTTACATCAGGGTCAGTCACAATACACTGACAAAGACCGCAATATCTCGTCCATGTAGCATTCCCAGGAAACAGGCTGTTTTCAAGGCAACCTGGCTGACAAGATGTGGATCAATGTCACCCTGGTAGTAGTGAGCGCTACGCAAATGAAGCCAAGCATAGCACAACCGCCTGAAGGACCGAGATCAGCATGCTGGAGATGTGATGATAGCTACTATAACCTGCCACTTAACGTCATTTCCAGGGCTCACCGCAGAGTAGACTTCCTCATTGTGGGCATTCAACAACAACTCCCTGATGAGACAGTCTTGTTGTAACAGATGTGTCATTTTGATCTGTCCTGGTAAAGGTCACAACCTTGGCCTAGTTGCTGCTCTTCTACCATGGAGTGTGCAAGTCTTAGTTTCTTGAGTGCTATAGTTTCTACAAGATGGGATAGCCAACCCTATGCCCATAAGGTCACAGCCTTTATCTATGTATGTGTTTGTCGATTATATCATGTATGCAATAACGTAAATTACGTTACTTGTATCTAATACCGTAAGTTATGTCAGTCTTATGTGGGCACAAGGACAAAAATGAAACATACGTTAGGACCAACATGTTAGGGATCAAGATGCTGAGCTGCAGTGGTCAGCAACCCATATGTGTTGGTTGTGTTGGACCGCAAGGTGCAATTATCGCAGCCAAGCTGTAAACTACAACACACCGCATTCCGTTCTCTGGACTACATTCAGCTACTTACCCTTTCAGGGTTTGGTAGTGGGAGATTGAGAACGAACGAAGAAGACCAAAATGTTATTATCAGAGATTATGTAAAACTTCTGGTTGTCCGATAACTTCCGGTTGTCCAAGATGGAGGTGGTTTCAATTTGAAAGAACAGAGCTAATTAAGTTGTCAGATAAGTATTAAACTACACACCTTACCTAGGACTGTGTTCACATAAACTACATACCCTCCATGTGTGTTCACGTATTGATGTCCTCCTCATTATGTGTTAACAGGCTGTCTGTTCTTTAGTTCCCAATGGAGAGCACTTGGTCTTAACCTAAGTAATTTTTTCAGCACTTATGCAAACATAAGACTGGCAACGCTTGCAAAATTCTAGCATTTGGTGGGCTTTATGGAGGATGACTTAGTCGTCCTGACATGGGAGGGGGGAGGGGGTGTAGTAGCTAGTAGAAAGGAAGTGAATCCTGACAGAAATTGAAGGGAGAGAAAGTGTAGAGGAGACATTAGTGGATAGGTCAGACTCAGACAGTGGGGGATAGGTCAGACTGAGACAGTGGTTTGGAGAAAGTTGACTGATCTGAGATTGATATGTTTTTGTGTTCCTTACAGACCACTGTGTTTAGTTTGGTTGGAGTCCTAGCAAATGTTCATGTTTCTGACTAGGTTCAAACATGAAGGGCATGCCTGGAGCCTTGAAAGGCCCTTGCCCCATCGTTAGAATGTATGGTATCACTGCTGAAGGCTACAGTGTCCTGGCACACGTACATGGCTTTACCCCGTATTTCTACATCCCAGCACAAACAGGCTTCAGACAGGCAGACTGTGAGACATTCAGAGTGAGTACTTTCATATAGCCACTCCAGGTTGGGGATTATTAGAGATCAGGCATGTTGGTTGGTGGGGTGTGTGAGATCAGGCATGTTGGTTGGTGGGGTGTGTGAGATCAGGCATGTTGGTTGGTGGGGTGTGTGAGGTCAGGCATGTTGGTTGGTGGGGTGTGTGAGATCAGGCATGTTGGTTGGTAGTGTGTGTGAGGTCAGGCATGTTGGTGGGGTGTGTGAGATCAGGCATGTTGGTGGGGTGCGTGAGATCAGGCATGTTGGTGGGGTGTGAGAGATCAGGCATTTTGGTTGGTGGGGTGTGTGAGGTCAGGCATGTTGATGGGGTGTGTGAGGTCAGGCTTGTTGGTGGGGTGTGTGAGGTCAGGCATGTTGGTTGGTGGGGTGTGTGAGGTCAGGCATGTTGGTTGGTGGGGTGTGTGAGATCAGGCATGTTGGTTGGTGGGGTGTGTGAGGTCAGGCATGTTGGTTGGTGGGGTGTGTGAGGTCAGGCATGTTGGTTGGTGGGGTGTGTGAGGTCAGGCATGTTGGTTGGTGGGGTGTGTGAGGTCAGGCATGTTGGTTGGTGGGGTGTGTGAGGTCAGGCATGTTGGTTGGTGGGGTGTGAGAGATCAGGCATGTTGGTTGGTGGGGTGTGTGAGGTCAGGCATGTTGGTTGGTGGGGTGTGTGAGGTCAGGCATGTTGGTTGGTGGGGTGTGTGAGGTCAGGCATGTTGGTGGGGTGCATAAGATCAGGCATGTTGGTTGGTGGAGTGTGTGAGATCAGATATGTTGATTAGCTCCAATTTGTTTCAGATCATTGAATACCAGGTTGACATTTTGTTTGATAAATCTCAAGATCCTTTAGAGTCTTTCTAGCGAGAAACTTTTTTTGCTATTCCAGGATGTGCTGGATTCACTAGCCAGAAAGGATTTGAGGTCAAACAAGGAAAGCCTAGTCCATGTGGTCTTGGCAGTGGATTATGTTTCAAGGGAAAGTAGGTCATTGGGTTTTGTTTCATGTTAAAAATGAGCACAGGTCAGTTTTATATTTTTTAGTAATGAGCACAGGTGTAACAGTTACAAATAATGAACACAGATGTAACAGTTACAAATGAGCACAGGCTAAACAGTTATAAATAATGAGCACAGGCTTAACAGTTACAAATAATGAGCACAGGTCAGTTTTATGTTTGTGAATAATGAGCGCAGATGAAACAGTGTCATGTGCCAGGGACACTGTATGTGAAAAGATATGTGGGGAGCATATGAGTTGTGACTAGCAACTTAGTCATGGAGAGCCGAAATTACCGGGGTCAATAATATGATATTTCAGCACAGGTGGGGACAGTTCAAACAAAGGTCACGCACGTCGTGCATTCATTGACAAGGCCGGGATTTGATTAGCAGTTCGAGCAGTGGTGGGAAATGTATATTCTAGTAAGTTGAAGACTGTTATCAAACATGGTGAGGGGTACTGGAACTAGCCCATTGGCTATGATAGCTAGAGATACAAACATGGGGTGGAGGGATGTTCACGACATAAGTGTCACTGTCAGATTGACATGCGTGACAAGAATGTCAAGTCAGCTAAGTGAACAGGTTTCAGTGGGAGGAACTTGTCAGATTGACTGGGGTGACAAGAAAGTCAAGCCAGTTAAGTGAACAGGTTTCAGAACTTGAAAAGATTACAAAATTGCAATCCATGACCGATAGAAGAGACTGCAGAGCCCAGCTGCAGTCAGAGAAACTCCGAAGACTGACTGACCATCCAATGCACCAGAGACTAAACAATTTGGGAAATGGGAAACTAAAGTGGAGAAACTTTGCAGAAATAGCCAAAGCAAAGATGCACGAAGATCCCATAAACGCACTAACAACACCAAAGCCCATCACTACTGTACGAAAACCTACCTGGAGGCAGGATATATTTCCAGAGGTGGTAGAAAATATACCAGGTATTGGAAACAAAAACTGCCAGACTGAAAAAGAAAGGAGAGACACTACCCTAAGCTTCATAACGAAAAGCTACCCAAGCATGGACTGGACCCATGCATACACAGACGGTTCTGTAACAAACACTATACAGAACGGAGGGGCAGGAGCATTCCTGAACCTACCAAATGGCAGAAAAATAACACTGTCATTCGCTACTGGTAAGTACACAAGCAATTTCAGAGCGGAGGCAGAGGCACTGAGGGCGGCAGTGGAAGAAATGGTGACACACAGTGAAAATGAGAGCCATATAGTCCTGCTGACAGATGCTCTCGCCGTAGTCACAGCGCTAAAAAGCCAGAAAAACACTGAGCTTAATGACTTAAGAGCAGTGCTCTGTCAACTATGCCAGCAGTCCGCACCAAAAAGGGTAGTGGTGCAGTGGGTCCCATCACACTGCAACATCCAAGGCAACGAGGAGGCAGACAGACTGGCAAAAGAAGGTGCAAGACTACCACAAACAGATACTAGTATGACGTACGAAGAGTCAAAACGGCTTATTAAAGCCAGATACATGACCAAATGCGAAACTGAACATACTGGCTACACCAAAAACGATGCCTATTACCAGTTGAACAGAAGAGAGCAGGTCGTTGTCTTCAGACTTCGCACTGGCCACAATAGACTGAGGTACCACATATTCAACAAATTGAAGATAGGTGGTACCGACGAATGCCCGCGTGGTACCGGGAAAATGACCGCTGATCATCTGCTGCAGAACTGCCCGACATACGAGGATCAGAGAGAGCAGATGTGGCCATCACCAGTGGCAACACAAGACAAGCTATATGGCAGTGTCGACAGCCTCAGGATGACCGCCGCTTTTTTCTAAAAAATAATGGTTACTGTCTGACTGCGTACGATGAAGAAGAAGAACAGGTTTCAGTGGGAGGAACTTGTCAGATTGACTGGGGTGACAAGAAAGTCAGTTAAGTGAACAGGTGTCAGTGGGAGGAACTTGTCAGTCAGAATGACAAGTGTTACAGGCACAACAATGACTCGGGCTACCAGCTGGCCAACAGAGGTATGACAAATGTACAAGGGGACATTTTGTCATATTGGTATGGGAGTAAAAGGGGGAATTTTGGGCAAATGGGAATGGGATAAAACCAAGAGCAAGAGAGAGTTTGGGAAGAACACTGTCCCACTATGCTCCATTGGCAATTGCACTTGTTCCTATTGGAGTGAATGGTGGCCCTTCTATAATAGCGAGACGAGAGAGAAAGTTGTATTGCTCACAGGTCCAGTTCTTGTGCCTGTTGAGAATGACAACAGACTGAATCAGTAAACTCAGAGGCAGTAAGGAAGAGAGTGGTCGTAGGGTATTGCAAACACCTGGGGTACAATCCTGAAGAGAGTGGTCGTAGGGTATTGCAAACACCTGGGATACAATCCAGAAGAGAGTGGTCGTAGGGTATTGCAAACACCTGGGGTACAATCCTGAAGAGAGTGGTCGTAGGGTATTGCAAACACCTGGGGTACAATCCTGAAGAGAGTGGTAACAAACTGACTAGATTCAGTTCAGGCAGGTCGTAAGTAGCTCCGCCGGAGTAAGAAGTGTAACCTGAACCCTCTGGGAGCACCTCCTCTCATAACGGGTGTAACACAGACACTTTGCTGATTGGCCTGTGTCCATTGCCTATGTCCAAATGATGTAGCACTTCTACATTTGTAACGAACTTGATATCGTTGTATAATACAAGTTGATTTCCACCTTTGTGTTACAGTTTGGAGAGTGTCATATTCATCATTTCCCTAAAGGTTTTTGAAAAAAAAGTTCATCACAAAGGGTTTCTGGGAAGTTCGCTAGGTTTTCTCCTCAATAATTTCTCTGGTCATCGAAAAAATTCCCAGATTTTTAAAATTTGTTTGCGGCCATTTCTGGCATTGAAATTACTGAGAATAATCTTTTTATAGGCCGTAATAACAGGGCATTACAATGTTAAGTGGGAGGAAGAACACTCCAAACACCACACAAGCGTCGAATACTACCAATTGACCATACAGGTTATCATTCTACGTCTCCGAACTGACCTCTACAGAATGAGACACGACCTGTCACCAGTCTATATTACTGCGACCTGGCAAACATGACAGCAACACATGCACTTCAGACTGCCCCCAGCACACAGATCTGAGAAAGATATGGCCCACGCCGACTCCCTTTGAGGAGAAACTGTACATCGATATTGAGACACTGAAAAAGACAGCAGAATTTATTGAAGAACCCAGAGTCCCAATCTTCTTCTTCTTCTTCGTACGCAGGAGTCCCAATCTAAATGAGCAATGATCGCAGAAGACAAATGTGTCGAAGTCAACCTTTCCGTTTGGTGAAATTTAGATGCCAAAACCAGAGAAATGATTTTATTATTTGATCAGACCAATAATCAACCATCAGGATTACATTAGGATGTTTAAAAACATATGATTTAGACTTTAACTAGGACGCAGAAGGGTCTTCAACACATATATGATTCAGACTTGGACTAGGACACAGAAGGGTGTTCAACACATATATGATTCAGACTTGGACTAGGACACAGAAGGGTGTTCAACACATATATGATTCAGACATGGACTAGGACACAGAAGGGTGTTCAACACATATATGATTCAGACTTTGACCGGGACACAGAAGGGTGTTCAACACATATATGATTCAGACTTTGACCGGGACACAGAAGGGTGTTCAACACATATATGATTCAGACTTTGACCGGGACACAGAAGGGTTTTCAACACATATATGATTCAGACTTTGGCTATGACACAGAAGAAAGGCATTTTGTTAATGCCTTTGAGGGATTTTACTCAGAAATACATCTGATGTTGTGAGCACAAACAATTCTTTTTAGACCATATTTTCATACTAATTTGTGTTTTTGTTAGGTATACTTTAAGTTTATGTCATACATAGTTGAATAAGATCATCATTTTAGATTATATTGTGATTTTATTTTGAATAAATGTATTTGATATACAGGGTTATCAGACTGACAGGGTTGTGGCCTTGTCTCGTACTGACAGGGTTGTGGACTTGTCACGTACTGACAGGGTTGTGGACCTGTCACGTACTGACAGGGATGTGGACTTGTCACGTACTGACAGGGTTGTGGACTTGTCACGTACTGACAGGGTTGTGGACTTGTCATCATCTGTTGTGTACTCACAGAATGGGACCTGTCATCATCTGTTGTGTACTCACAGACTGGGACCTGTCATCATCTGTTGTTTTGTGTGCTCATAGAATGGGACCTGTCATCATGTTGTTTTGTGTGCTCACAGACTGGGACCTGTCATCATCTGTTGTGTGCTCACAGAATGGGACCTGCCATCATCTGTTGTATGCTCACAGAATGGGACCTGTCATCATCTGTTGTATGCTCACAGAATGGGACCTGTCATCATCTGTTGTATGCTCACAGAATGGGACCTGTCATCATCTGTTGTATGCTCACAGAATGGGACCTGTCATCTGTTTTGTCAAAACAGTCCTAATCTTTTGTTATTCTACCTCATCCAGGTATTTATGGTTACCATGGCAATAAAAAGTTGCCCTTCCTGAAGATCACGGTGGCCTTGCCGAGACTGATTGCTCCTTGCAAGAGGCTGTTGGAGCAAGGGCTTGAGTGTCCCGGCTACACGTTTCATGCTTACCAGACTTATGAAAGTAATATTGACTTTGAAATCAGGTATGGTACCCCCCCAGAACAACAGGACTTCCTTCCCTTCCTTCCTTCCTCTCTTCCTTTCTTCCTTCCTAGAACAACAGGCTCTCCCTTTTCCCACCGGCTCATCTTGTGACAGATCTAGTCTTATAAGCCAACCACTTTAATGCAAACAGATTTACTCCTGCAAGAAAAATCATTTGAAACAGACTATATAGAAGGAGTCTTCAGGTAGAAGTTTTACTACGCTGTCGAAAGTACGGTAAGCGACCTATGTAAGATATGCACATTTTAACATGCGCCGTGATCAGCGGTTAGTCACCCAAACAATGAATGACCCAGAACTTCAAGCAGCGTTAGGCAGACGTTCGCCATGTGCAAAACGTACACCCGATGTTCTACATCATCGATTCCACAAATCGGTTTTGGATAAAAAGAGAACGGGACAATTGAGGAGGACTCAGTTCGATTTGGGAGAGTAGAGTGAGAGGAGCAGTTAGGCTCAGTCAGCAATACATTGCCAGAAGTCGGTCGGTCTTGAACCTTTAAGCAGACATACGATATTCTACAACTTGAGTTCAAGGCCAGAGGTACAGACAGCATCACAAACATGAAAGCCCAATAATTTACCACTGTTCACATGTTTGAACTGGAGATAGTATTTCTTCAGATAGCCATCTTTGATATTATTCACATTTCTGCTGAGACTTCCAGTTCCAGAGAGTTTCTTTTTTCAACTTGGACAGATTTCATAACAGCTTCTTCAAGCAGTGACTATACAGATTCATCTAGTGACTGGTCACTAACCAAGTCACCAAGCGTCTGAGATCTCAGCTGAAAGTTAGACAGATCCTACCAAGCGTCTGAGATCTCAGCTGAAAGTTAGACAGATCCTACCAAGCGTCTGAGATCTCAGCTGAAAGTTAGACAGATCCTACCAAGCGTCTGAGATCTCAGCTGAAAGTTAGACAGATCCTACCAAGCGTCTGAGATCTCAGCTGAAAGTTAGACAGATCCTACCAAGCGTCTGAGATCTCAGCTGAAAGTTAGACAGATCCTACCAAGCGTCTGAGATCTCAGCTGAAAGTTAGACAGATCCTACCAAGCGTCTGAGATCTCAGCTGAAAGTTAGACAGATCCTACCAAGCATCTGAGATCTCAGCTGAAAGTTAGACAGATCCTACCAAGCGTCTGAGATCTCAGCTGAAAGTTAGACAGATCCTACCAAGCGTCTGAGATCTCAGCTGAAAGTTAGACAGATCCTTCCAAGCGTCTGAGATCTCAGCTGAAAGTTAGACAGATCCTACCAAGCGTCTGAGATCTCAGCTGAAAGTTAGACAGATCCTACCAAGCGTCTGAGATCTCAGCTGAAAGTTAGACAGATCCTACCAAGCGTCTGAGATCTCAGCTGAAAGTTAGACAGATCCTACCAAGCGTCTGAGATCTCAGCTGAAAGTTAGACAGATCCTACCAAGCGTCTGAGATCTCAGCTGAAAGTTAGACAGATCCTACCAAGCGTCTGAGATCTCAGCTGAAAGTTAGACAGATCCTTCCAAGCGTCTGAGATCTCAGCTGAAAGTTAGACAGATCCTACCAAGCGTCTGAGATCTCAGCTGAAAGTTAGACAGATCCTACCAAGCGTCTGAGATCTCAGCTGAAAGTTAGACAGATCCTACCAAGCGTCTGAGATCTCAGCTGAAAGTTAGACAGATCCTACCAAGCGTCTGAGATCTCAGCTGAAAGTTAGACAGATCCTACCAAGCGTCTGAGATCTCAGCTGAAAGTTAGACAGATCCTACCAAGCGTCTGAGATCTCAGCTGAAAGTTAGACAGATCCTACCAAGCGTCTGAGATCTCAGCTGAAAGTTAGACAGATCCTACCAAGCATCTGAGATCTCAGCTGAAAGTTAGACAGATCCTACCAAGCGTCTGAGATCTCAGCTGAAAGTTAGACAGATCCTTCCAAGCGTCTGAGATCTCAGCTGAAAGTTAGACAGATCCTACCAAGCGTCTGAGATCTCAGCTGAAAGTTAGACAGATCCTACCAAGCGTCTGAGATCTCAGCTGAAAGTTAGACAGATCCTACCAAGCGTCTGAGATCTCAGCTGAAAGTTAGACAGATCCTACCAAGCGTCTGAGATCTCAGCTGAAAGTTAGACAGATCCTACCAAGCGTCTGAGATCTCAGCTGAAAGTTAGACAGATCCTACCAAGCGTCTGAGATCTCAGCTGAAAGTTAGACAGATCCTTCCAAGCGTCTGAGATCTCAGCTGAAAGTTAGACAGATCCTACCAAGCGTCTGAGATCTCAGCTGAAAGTTAGACAGATCCTACCAAGCGTCTGAGATCTCAGCTGAAAGTTAGACAGATCCTACCAAGCGTCTGAGATCTCAGCTGAAAGTTAGACAGATCCTACCAAGCGTCTGAGATCTCAGCTGAAAGTTAGACAGATCCTACCAAGCGTCTGAGATCTCAGCTGAAAGTTAGACAGATCCTACCAAGCGTCTGAGATCTCAGCTGAAAGTTAGACAGATCCTAAAGTGTTGGAGTACGTCTAGTAGCAACACTTACACTTTGAATAAGTCCCACACGCAGTGCTTGATTAAATAAGGAACTTATTCTTGTAAACAAGAGTCTAACAGAAGGATCTCAAGAATCAACGTCTAAAAAAGTGTTGGATAGGGTCAGCTATACATCTTGTATGTAGTGTTGGATGGGGTCAGCTATACATCTTGTGTGTAGTGTTGGTTGGGGGTCAGCTATACATCTTGTGTGTAGTGTTGGTTGGAGGTCAGCTATACATCTTGTGTGTAGTGTTGGATAGGGTCAGCTATACATCTTGTGTGTAGTGTTGGATGGGGTCAGCTATACATCTTGTGTGTAGTGTTGGTTGGGGGTCAGCTATACATCTTGTGTGTAGTGTTGGATGGGGTCAGCTATACATCTTGTATGTAGTGTTGAATAGTGTGTTACACTTGAAGGCCTACTACAAAACTGATGTATGCTTGTATGTCAATCCGAGATTGTGAACCTGCTTGTTGATTTCCTTCTCAGGTTCATGGTTGACACACATGTTGTCGGTTGTAATTGGATTGAACTCCCGTCTGGGACATATCATGTCCGGCCCAAGACAAAGTTAGAGGATTCCGGCTCGCCAAACTGGCCCAGAATTTCACGTTGTCAGTTGGAAGTGGACATCTCTTGGGAGGAGTTCATATCACATCCTGCGGAGGGAGAGTGGTCAAAGGTGGCCCCCTTCAGGATTCTCAGCTTTGATATTGAGTGTGCTGGACGGAAAGGTAACAGACATGCCTTGTTCTGGCTTGTTTTGTTTTTTATTTCGTTGAAAATTTAACAGAAAAGCATCAGCAAACCATTTCTTGAATTGGGATAGTGGCTAACTAGTAGTGGTTTACAAATAGTGGCTTTAACCTTAGGCACGCTACATAATTTATTTAAAAAATTTGACCTAATTAATTTTCTTAATTAGTCGCTGTGGTAGTCGTCTTTCAAAATTTATAACTTTTATGTTTGTTTGTCAATAAATATGATTTTCTGGCGTGTAGATACACAATAGCATAACGAACATGTGGGTGTTATTGTTTTTGTTGTATGTTTGTTAGTTTTTGAGATTTAAAAAGATAAAGTTGAAAATTTATGAAAATCTCGGGAAAAATTTGGACTCGACCACTAGGCCTAGTCGCTTCGATAGAAAACCATGGAAACCACAACAACGTATCGATACTGTGTTTACAATATCGGCACAACTGTTAGTTTCAATTCAAACGTAGTTCTTTCATTTAAACAAACAAAATAAACAGATCTACGCGATAAAAATCTTTCTCAACAACCTACTTCCCCTTTCTCCAAACGGCGTATACAAAATTAAAACTGTTCAAAAGCCATTTGTAATCGAACACACGATACTTTAACCGGCAAAATATCGTGTACATATGGAGGACGTACTCAGCAGTAAAAAATGGCTGTCAGGAGTGACTCCGTTCAAAAAAAACATTTTTTTTTCCGCACACCGCTTTTGCAGGCCGAGCTGGTTAGAAGGGATCGGACAATGGCGTGCTAAAGGTTAAATACCTGGTAGTGGTTTACAAATAGTGGCTAAAAAATACCTGGTAGTGGTTTACAAATATTGGCTTACAATCAAAGTTAGCTAATCAAGGTGAGAGCCCCCAGTAATGTGGCAGCTGATAAACATTTGCATTATTTGAAGATGAGACTTTGGCTAGTGTCCCATTCTCATTAACTTCGACAAGTTGCCACATAGTTTTTAATTGAACTATTTCAACAAGTTTCAGGTTTTATATCTAAAAGTTGGGAGAAGCGTGTTTATCATCTGAAACAATAATTCTGGTTGGCTCATAACTTATTATTCCATTTAACCCTTTTTGTCCTAATCTGGCTGAAAGCAGCCACAAATTTCCCTTTTCGTAGGATCCCAGCTATCCTGATTTCAGCCAAGGAGATTACCTTATTGTAGAATAAAAAAAAGAATCAATTTTTGTACGAGATGAAACGTTCGTGTTTTAACAACTTTGCAGGATATCAAAGTTTTATTTGAGACCATAATGGCCTGGATGTACATCCAGTGCCCAGCAGGATGGCTACTTTCTTTGTTTGCGTTGACGGTTTCATGTAAAATTCTGTTCGGGGCCCAGTGGACGTCATTGTCATGAAATCGACCAATCGTAGATCGACAACTGATGTCTGTGATTGGTTCCTTCTGTACTGGAAGTGACCATCATCTTCTCCGTGCCCATTTCCACTTCAATCTAAAACTTGTCAATTTTCAGCAGCAGCGATCATGTTGGGGTTCAGATACGCTTATCAACCCCTCGATTGCTACCACCATCAACTCTGAGCTTCTGCACCATCACATTTCGTCCCTTCCATCGTCCAATTGTGGTACAGATTCCAAAGGGGTCCGCCAGGGCAATCCTATCCCACCAAACCTCTTCTCCGCATGTTTGAAATCAATCATCTGCCGATGCAACTGGGACACCTTTGGTGTTCTTATTGACGGCAGACGTCTCAATCACCTTCGATTTGCCGATGACATAGTGCTCATCACAGAGTCAGCAGCAGAAGCCAACAAAATAATGCAGCTACTCGTTTGAGAGCAAGAAAGTGGGACTGGAGATGAATGTCTTGAAGACCAAAGTGTTGCACAGTCGCTTCACCACTTGTGATCCAGTCTTCCCTGGGGAGGTACGATAAGAGGATGTCAACGAGTACATTTATCTTGGACGTTTTCTCAATATGGAGAATAACCTGGACTGATGTCGTCGCGCGGATTGGGCAGCCTTCTCGTCTATTAACCAATTACACCCTACGGCGCCCAAAAGCACCCGACGAATTTTCATGCGCGAACACCCTAAAGCGCCCGGGAATTACCGACGATCACGGGGAATCCCCTGCTTTTAATTTCAATTCAACAAGCACGATCTTTTATACGAAACGAAACGTTCGTGTTTTTAATAGCTTTGCCGGATATTGAAGTTTCATTTGAAACCAAAACAGCGTGTGTAGGAGTACCTCGAGAAAAGTTACAATTTTTCAAAGTTTGTCTTCATTTTTGCGAAAACGATGGCCTTTGCGATTCTCGGCGGATGGCTTCAAGATAGGAAAGATGCTCCTAATAGTGATATACCTACAAGTGATACGGAAAGTGAAACTGAATCAGATGTAGACGTTATTGTTAGCAATAATAATGATGACATCGGCGATTCGGATTCCATTGATGCCGTGATTGAAGGTGATATGGATGTCGAATTCACTGCTGATGAGCCTAGCTGGAGTGAAACATTGACTGACGTCAATATTGAAAATTTTACGGAGTCTAGCGGCCCTGTCCATAGTCTAGGCCTAGGAGCATCGGCAATGGATTATTTTAATTTATTTATCCCAAACACTTTTATTGAAGTGATGGCCACGCAAACGAACTTGTATGCTGAGCAGGTGCAAGCAAACAAAGGAGTTCAGGACAAGTATTGGAAGCCAGTGGATGTTGAGGATATACGAAAGTATATCTACATCAACATGATGTTTGGCATTCACAAAATGCCAAACTACAGATTGTACTGGTCCACTAATAAACTCCTTCGTGTTCCAGCTGTTGCAGATGTAATGGGCGGGCAGCGGTATGAGAAAATAAACCAATATTTTCACATAAATGACAACACTAACCAACCTGCTAGGGGCACACTCAACTACGATCCCATGTTCAAAGTGCGGCCTCTTTTGGATTTGGTTAGACCTGCCTGCTCTTCTGTTTATAAGCCAGACAGGCACATAAGTGTGGATGAAGCCATGATTGGTTTCAATGGCAGGGTGTATTTCAAACAATACATACATGGCAAACCAACTCCATGGGGAATAAAAGTCTGGTGTGTTGCAGAAGCCAAGACCGGCTACATGCTGAATTTCAAATTTTACACCGGTAAAGAGAATGAGCCGATGCAGAATGGTATTGGCCACAGTGTAGTTATCAACAATGCAGCTGATTACCTAGATAAATATCACTGCATTTACTTTGATAACTACTTTTCTTCTGTCAAGCTTGCCGAGGATTTGTTGAAACGAAAAACCTACAGCTGCTCAACTACTCGGCCAGCTCGGAAAGGATGGCCATTCCCAGCCAAAACCAAGGCGAAGAAAGGGACGTTGCTGATGAAGCAGAAAGGCAATCTAATTGCAACACAGTGGACAGACAAGAGGCAGGTGAATGTAATATCAACAAACTGCAACCCTACAGTCGGTGTTGCAAGTCGCCGCACAAAACATGGAGTTGAGCAGCAACCAATACCAACCCCTGTTCTTGACTACAACATGTACATGGGAGGGGTTGATCTTGCAGACCAATATCGTTCTTACTACAATATTGGTAGAACAGGAAAAAAGTGGTGGAGGTATGCTGTTTGGTTTTTATTTCAAATATCAACTATAAATGCATTCCTCCTAATGAGAGCAGCTCACCCTGGTGCCAACAAGCGTTCGCCTGCCTCTAGCCATCTGTGTTTCCGCATTTCATTGCTGGAGAGCCTTTTACAAGGCACTAGATCAGCATCGAACATTGGGAACTCTCCCAGTGTTTTGGGAAGACTGGACCCTTCATCGGAAAATCACAAGCTTGTACGAATTCCGGGCAGAAAGAAAGCATGTTATCTGTGCTCGAAAAATAATGTGAAGACCTCAGGCAAACGTTCTGTGACAACTGTTTACGGATGCATGCTGTGCTCTGTCCATTTGTGCAAGGGACAATGTCATTTGACATTTCATTTACAGGTGTAAATGTGTTGATGAAAGACCTCTAAAAATTGTTATATGTGATGGACACGAGGTAAAATGAAATACATTTTTATGAAAATTCATTTTTTTATGTTTTAGATTTTTTTAATGACCACTATTTATCACAAACAACTACACAGTTATATTTTTCTGAAAGTGTGTCCATTCTTCTATATAATTAAACTTTTCAATTGAATTTTTTAACATGTTAAGATATTTAATTCTTTTTTACAAAAAACTATATTTGAATGCGGAAAAGAGTTATCTCCCTGTGCTTAGGAATAGGGGATGTATTTCCTTTTTTGATGCTTAGGGTGTAAAGGGTTAACAATGTCCTGGATGGTTGTCATGACCAAGACCTACGAGCCTCCCTCTTTTCAATTTCACTGTACTTCCCGCGATGTGCTACGTTGCTGAGACGTGGACACTAACAAAATCACTAGAGGACAAATTGAGAGTGATCCAGGCCTCCCCTCGAAAAAGACGGTCGGAATCACTACAATGGTCAATGGAGCACGGCGACAGCAGTTGGGTACCTCCGAGGTAAGAAAAGACCGCAGGGAAGACCTCCAATGCGTTGGTCAGACTCCCTTGCTGTACGCTGAAACATCTGAGGTGACTCTAGAGGAGCACATACCACGCATTGGACTTCCGTGGCCCAAGACAGTGTCCGTTGGAGACAAAGTTGGAACCCGCAGCTACACTTTGGAAGATCAGGATGGCCTGCATAGTAAACACATTCATCTTCATTAGTTTCAATGGTAGATGTTTTTTAAGCAATATATTCAATCCAAGAGCCCTATGGTGTGTTGCTGAAGCCTAGACTGAGTTTTAGATTCTATACTTGAAATCTAAATGAGCCATTGGGTTGGCTATAATGTGGTTATGGTTCAAGTATGTGTCTTGACATGTTCACCAAGTTTTTGGACGAACATTTTATGCAAATTCGTTGACCTTTTTTACTTAGACAATGACACGAATAGAGTTCACACACATAGTACAAAAAAACTACTAGGAGCAGGCAGACGAGCCATTAGGTTCAGAGGTCTTCTTCTGCGTACGCAGTCAGACAGTAACCATTATTTTTTCGAAAAAAGCGGCGGTCATCCTGAGGCTCTCGCCACTGCCATAGAGCTTGTCTTGCAGTTCCACTGGTAATGGCCACATCTGCTCTCTCTGATCCTCGTATGTCGGGCAGTTCTACAGCAGATGTTCAGCGGTCATTTTACCAGTACCGCACGGGCATTCGTCGGTACACCCTATCTTCAATTTGTTGAATAGGTGGTACCTCAGTCTGTTGTGGCCAGTGCGAAGTCTGAAGACAACGACCTGCTCTCTTCGGTTCAACTGGTAATAGGCATCGTTTTTGGTGTAACCAGTATGTTCGGTTTCCCATTTGTTCATGTATCTGGCTTTGATAAGCCATTTTGACTCTTCGTACGTCATACTGGTATCTGTTTGTGGTAGTCTTGCACCTTCTTTTGCCAGTCTGTCTGCCTCCTCGTTGCCTTGGATGTTGCAGTGTGACGGAACCCACTGTACCACTACCCTTTTTGGTGCGGACTGCTGGCAGTTTGCAGAGTGCTGCTCTTAAGTCATTAAGCTCAGTGTTTTTCTGGCTTTTTAGCGCTGTGACTACGGCGAGAGCATCTGTCAGCAGGACTATATGGCTCTCATTTTCACTGTGTGTCACCATTTCTTCCACTGCCGCCCTCAGTGCCTCTGCCTCCGCTCTGAAATTGCTTGTGTACTTACCAGTAGCGAGTGACAGTGTTATTTGTCTGCCATTTGGTAGGTTCAGGAATGCTCCTGCCCCTCCGTTCTGTGTAGTGTTTGTTACAGAACCGTCGGTGTATGCATGGGTCCAGTCCATGCTTGGGTAGCTTTTCGTTATGAAGCTTAGGGTAGTATCTCTCCTTTCTTTTTCAGTCTGGCAGTTTTTGTTTGCAATACCTGGTATATTTTCTACCACCTCTGGAAATATATCCTGCCTCCAGGTAGGTTTTCGTACAGTAGTGATGGGTTTTGGTGTTGTTAGTGCGTTTATGGGATCTTCGTGCATCTTTGCTTTGGCTATTTCTGCAAAGTTTCTCCGCTTTAGTTTCCCATTTCCCAAATTGTTTAGTCTCTGGTGCATTGGATGGTCAGTCAGTCTTCGGAGTTTCTCTGACTGCAGCTGGGCTCTGCAGTCTCTTCTATCGGTCATGGATTGCAGTTTTGTAATCTTTTCAAGTTCTACAATTGGCGTTGACTTCATGCCACCTGTTATAATTCTCATGGCTTGGTTTTGAAGTTTGTTAACTTTATCGAAGTTCGCCTTCGCTGCTGTTGTCCATGCCACAATGCCATACTCGAGAACTGGTCTCACTCTTCCAGTATACAGTTTCTTTAGTATGCCTTCGTCTGCTCCCCAGCTTGTGCCAGCAAGTTTCCTCATGATTGCCATTCTTTCTCTGGCTTTCATTCGGTTTCTCTCAATCTGACTTTTCCATGTCATGCGCCGATCAAATGTGACTCCCAGATAGGTTGGGTTGTCGTTTGGCTGCAGGAATTTGCCATTTAGACTTAATTTGGTACTTTGGGGTTTTAATAAAAGCGAGAATATTGTGCATGTGGTTTTCTCCTCGTTTATTTTGACCAGCCATGAGTTCGCCCACTCTTCCAGCGATGTTAGGGCCGTCTGCGTCCGATTTCTTGCTATGGTGAGATTCTTTTCAGAGGTCCACATAGCCAGATCGTCTGCAAACATTGAGCTATGGACTATTCTTGGTATATTCTCTGTAATATCGTTTATATATACCAGGAAGAGTGTGGGTGACAATACTCCCCCTTGGGGTACTCCCTGCTCGAGTGTCACCGTTTTGCTCATCTGCCCTTGTACTTGGACTCTGGCCGTTCTTTGTTTGAGGTAGTGGTTGATCCACTTGTACATCTTCCCACCGACATCACTTCTTCTTAGCTTGACTCTAAGTCCATCCTTCCAGACTTTGTCAAATGCCTTTTCCAGATCCACCCAAACAGCTACTGTGTGTTTCTGTGCCTGGTAGGCATCTTCTATCTCCTGGGCTATGAGGATGACCTGGTCCTCAGTGGATCTGTGCTGTCTGAATCCGGCTTGCTGTGGAATTAGTATTCGTTTTTCTTCCAGATGCCACATCAGTCTGGTGTTTATCATCCGTTCCATCAGCTTGCCGACACAGCTCAGTAGGCTGATGGGCCTGTATCCATTTGGATCTGTTTTATCCTTTCCTGTTTTTGGTACTGGTACCAGTATTGCGTCTTTCCATGCCTGGGGTACAATACCCCATTTCCAGCTTTGGTTCAGGACTGATAGTAATTTCATCCGGTTGAATCCCCCAATTCCAGAAACATGATGCAAATCTGCTGTATCTTTGAGTGACTCCCACACTGACCTGAGCTCTCTTAGAGTGACTCCCATACTGACCTGACCTGAGCTCTCTTAGACTGACTCCCACACTGACCTGAGCTCTCTCTCTTAGAGTGACTCCCACACTGACCTGACCTCTCTTAGAGTGACTCCCACACTGACCTGACCTGAGCTCTCTTAGAGTGACTCCCACACTGATCTGAGCTCTCTTAGAGTGACTCCCACACTGACCTGAGCTCTCTTAGAGTGACTCCCACACTGACCTCTCTCTTAGTGACTCCCACACTGACATGAGCTCTGTTAGAGTGACTCATACATTGACCTGACCTGAGCTCTCTTAGAGTGACTCCCACACTGACATGACATGTGCTCCATTCTTCTGAGGTGGATTAGCCTGTATCTGTGTTTGTAAAACAGTCCCGTCAAAAATATGTTCCATGTAGGAAGGTAAACCAAAACTCATTAAAAAGTGAATAACTGTATTTGTAGTTAAATTTAGCATGGACAAAATATAAAGACACAGGTAAATCAAAAGAAACATTTAAAATATTTGGACAAGCAAAACTCAGAAAGTGAATAAAGCAGCAAAAATACTTCAAAAAGAAACTTGCTCATAGGATCAAGACTGACAGTAAAAGCTTCTTTTCTTATATTAGAAATAAACAAAGAACGAAAGATAAAAGTAGACAAGAAGATCCCAGAGCCTATAGATATTTTATGAGACATAGCTTCATGGGGATTAAGATCAATCTGTATTACAGAGGAAATGGTTTTACAAAAATTGGAGGTGTTGAAAGTTAATAAATGTCCAGATCAAGATGGTATTCATCCAAAATTGATGTTTGAAATTAAGAGACCAACTAGCAGAACCATTGGCTATATTATGTTCTCGAACACTTGCAAAAGGGATTGTTCCACGGGATTGGAAAGATGCAGGAGTGATCCCCTTATTCAAGAAGGGCAAAAAATCCGATCCATCAAATTATAGACTGGTGAGTTTAATGAGCATAGTCCGTAAATTTTTAGAGTCAATAAATCAAAGAATCATTGTAATGCATTTAGACAAGTTTAATCTAATTAGAAATAGTCATCATGGGTTTACTAGAGGGAGATAGTGTTTAACAAATATATTAGAATTCATGGAGGAGGTTACTAAAATGATAGATAAAGGGGAGCCAGTGGATGTTAATTATTTTGATTTTGCAGAGGCCTTTGATAGAGTACCTCATCGAAGATTATTTCAAAAGTTAAAATCACATGGAATAGGTGGGGAAGTTGCCAAATGGATTGAAAATTAGTTAACGGGAAGAAGGCAGAGGGTGGGCATAAATAAGGAGAACTCTGAGTGGTGTGAAGTAAAATGTGGAGTGCCACAGGGCTCGGTTTTGGGACCAATTTTGTTCTTGATAAATATACACAATTTGGACATTGATATGGGATTCATGATTGCAAAATTTGCTGATGACACAAAACTATGCAGTAGTGTCTCATCTAAAGCAGAAGTGGATATATTGAGGTCAGTTTTAGATAAAATTCGAGAATGGTCTGCAAGCTGGCAAATGGAGTTTAATGTAGATAAATGTACAGTCATGCACATGGGTAGATCCAATATGGAACATAATTACAGAATGGGCGAGAACAATTTTAGGATGAAAGAAAAGGAAAGGGACCTAGTGGTTAAATGGCACGGCTCACACTTCGAAGGTGCTGGGTTTGATCCCCATCGCAGCACCGGCCGTTACCCCGGGGAAGCAAACACTTAAAAAATGCAGGAGGAAGCAGACCCCTTACATAAAATGCATGCTGAAGTCGGATGCACTGGGTTGACAGGCGCAAAATAAAAACCACAGTGGCAACGCACACCGCCTTGGGGATTAGATAAATAAGGTGAACGCAAATAAAAAAAAAGATTATATATGTAAGGTGAGTGAGCAAGTTCAGGTAGCAGTGAAAAAGGCAAATGCAATGTTAGGTATGAAAAAAAAGAAATATTAAACATAGGAGCAAGGAAGTGATAGTCAACCTGTATAAAGCATTAGTTAAACCTAGATTGGAGTACTGTGTACAGGTGTGGAGTCCTTATCGTAGAGGGGATATAAATATACTAAAAAGAAAGAATACATAAAAGAGCGACAAAGCTGATAGTGGGATTACAGTTATGAGGAAAGACTCAGAAAAACCGGCCTACAGTGTCTAGAAAAGAGAAGAATTCGTGGTGACTTAAGACAGGGTTATAAGATAATCAAAGGAATGGATAAATTAGACTATAACAAGTTTTGTTCAAAATACAACCACCCACAAGAACAAGAGGGCACAGCTACAAATTAACTAAAGAGAGGACCAGATTAGATATTAGGAAACATTTTTTCAGTCAGAGACTGGTGAATACTTGGAATGCATTGCCACAGTAAGTAGTGGAGGCAGGGACAATTAATGAATTTAAGAATAGATTGGATGCGTGTAGCTTGTAAAGCACGATAATGTAAATTAAACTGGTTGTATACAGACTCTGCAGAGTCTTCTAAACCAGTATAAAGACTTTAAGTTGTTAATATCTTGAGTTTTCCCTCATGTTGGTGAGACAAATGGGTTACAGTGGCAGCTTCTTCCTGCAGGTGTTTTCCCCGAACCGAACAAGGACCCAGTCATTCAGATAGCCAACATGGTTATTAGACAAGGAGACTCGGAGCCCTTCATACGCAATGTCTTCACACTCAAGTCCTGTGCTCCGGTTGTTGGCTCTCAGGTTCTCTCATACGAAGCAGAGTCTGAGCTCCTGCAGGTTTGAATTTCTCTGACATGCATTGTTAACTCATTGTTCACTGGCCATACTGTCCAGTGATAGAACAGGTCATGGATAGTTGGCAGGATAGAACAGGTCATGGATAGTTGGCAGGATAGAACAGGTCATGGATAGTTGGCAGGATAGAACAGGTCATGGATAGTTGGCAGGATAGAACAGGTCATGGATAGTTGGCAGGATAGAACAGGTCATGGATAGTTGGCAGGATAGAACAGCTCATGGATAGTTGGCAGGATAGAACAGGTCATGGATAGTTGGCAGGATAGAACAGGTCATGGATAGTTGGCAGGATAGAACAGGTCATGGATAGTTGGCAGGATAGAACAGGTCATGGATAGTTGGCAGGATAGAACAGGTCATGGATAGTTGGCAGGATAGAGCAGGTCATGGATAGTTGGCAGGATAGAGCAGGTCATGGATAGTTGGCAGGATAGAACAGGTCATGGATAGTTGGCAGGATAGAAAAGGTCATGGATAGTTGGCAGGATAGAACAGGTCATGGATAGTTGGCATGATAGAACAGGTCATGGATAGTTGGCAGGATACAGCAGCTCATGGATTAGAATGTGAAGCAGTGAGTTTAGTACACACTAACACGTACATAAGAGTATCTATTGAGGGGGGGGGGGGGGGCACACATATATAAACAAAACATATCAGGATACAGAATATATAAACATAATGGGAGAGATGCATAGAAAGATACCCACGATGACTGGAGAGATGCATAGAAAGATACCCACGATGACTGGAGAGATGCATAGAAAGATACCCACGATGACTGGAGAGATGCATAGAAAGATACTCACGATGACTGGAGAGATGCATAGAAAGATACCCAGGATGACTGGAGAGATGCATAGAAAGATACCCACGAGATACTTTGATCTAAGTAGGCTCGCCATCAAGGATCAAATACAGGAACAGGTTAAGCGCGTCTCCTGTCTTGGAAATATTATACTGGCAAATGGGAGATGGTAACAGGGAAAGGATGGCCAAGTCTGTTTTCACCAACATGTCATATATTGACATCCACCAACACGAGTCATATATTGACATCCACCAACACGAGTCATATATTGACATCCACCAACACGAGTCATATATTGACATCCACCAACATTAGTCATATATTGACATCCGCCAACATTAGTCATATATTGACATCCACCAACATTAGTCATATATTGGGCCAAAGATGTCTCAGTGTATGTGCTGACACCAGCCAGAAACTCATAGATTTCTGCTTACATAGGGTCAGCGAACTATAGTTGGCTGTTTACATCATAGTCAGGGAACCATAGCTGGCTGCTTGCATCAAGGTCAGCGACCCATAGCTGGCTGATTACATCATAGTCAGGGAACCATAGCTGGCTGCTTACATCAAGGTCAGCGAACTATAGTTGGCTGTTTACATCAGGGTCAGTGAACCATAGCTGGCTGCTTGCATCAAGGTCAGCGACCCATAGCTGGCTGCTTACATCTTGGTCAGCGACCCATAGCTGGCTGCTTACATCATGGTCAGTGAACCATAGCTGGCTGCTTACATCATGGTCAGCGACCCATAGCTGGCTGCTTACATCAAGGTCAGCGACCTATAGCTGGCTGCTTACATCATGGTCAGTGAACCATAGCTGGCTGCTTACATCAAGGTCAGTGACCCATAGCTGGCTGATTACATCATAGTCAGGGAACCATAGCTGGCTGCTTACATCAAGGTCAGCGAACTATAGTTGGCTGTTAACATCAGGGTCAGTGAACCATAGCTGGCTGCTTGCATCAAGGTCAGCGACCCATAGCTGGCTGCTTACATCATGGTCAGTGAACCATAGCTGGCTGCTTGCATCAGGGTCAGTGAACCATAGCTGGCTGCTTACATCACGGTCAGCGACCCATAGCTGGCTGCTTACATCAAGGTCAGCGACCCATAGCTGGCTGCTTACATCAAGGTCAGTGAACCATAGCTGGCTGATTACATCATAGTCAGGGAACCATAGCTGGCTGCTTACATCAAGGTCAGCGAACTATAGTTGGCTGTTAACATCAGGGTCAGTGAACCATAGCTGGCTGCTTGCATCAAGGTCAGCGACCCATAGCTGGCTGCTTACATCATGGTCAGTGAACCATAGCTGGCTGCTTACATCAAGGTCAGCGACCCATAGCTGGCTGATTACATCAGGGTCAGTGAACCATAGCTGGCTGCTTACATCAGCATCAGCAAACTATAGCTGGCTGTTTATATCATAGTAGCGAACGACAGTTGGCTGTTTACATCAGGGTTAGCGAACCATAGCTTGCTGCTTACATCATGCTCAGTGAACCATAGCTGGCTGTTTACATCATGGTCAGTGAACCATAGCTGGCTGCTTACATCATGGTCAGTGAACCATAGCTGGCTGCTTACATCATGGTCAGTGAACCATAGTTGGCCACTTACGTCATGGTCAGTGAACCATAGCTGGCTGCTTACATCATGGTCAGTGAACCATAGCTGGCCACTTACATCATGGTCAGCGAACCTTAGCTGGCCTTGCTGTAAACTATGGCACAATGTCTCAACTTGCTTTTCAAGATCAACGCTGGGAAAGAGTAAGTCGTATATCAAGATCCAAACATGTCACTCACACATGAGAATGATCAAGTGTTGGGCATGCTTGTCTTTACTGTACGAGGTAACTGCCAGTTCAGATAGTCTGGTCAGGTAAAAAAGTTCAACTGGTCAGAGGTAAACAGTACTATAAGTGGGAGGAATAGTTGCAGGTGAGAATGTCCGTCAGGTTGGTCTGTATCATTGGTTTACCAAAGTGCTGTTCACTTTCTTTATTCTAGTTTGTTAGAATTATTCTTTGGGAACAATCCAGAACAATGACCTGACGTTTGATTATCTAGAACTTTGTTGTGGAACTCTCCACACAGGGTAACCACAATTTGTGTTTCATGTCTACCGTGGGCCCAGAAATGGGCCTCTTTTTTCAGGGAGGTGGATCCAGACATTGTGACTGGCTACAACATACAAAACTTTGACTTCCCATACCTCATCAACAGGTCGAACCATCTCAAGGTCAGCTCTACTTGTGTCTATATATATAAATTATCATGTAATTTCATACCGATACATTCTTGGCCGTTACTGGAAGCCATATACTTGTCTTAGTGCAGTCTGAGTGGGAAATGACCTTTCACTGACCTTCAAAATCTGATTTCATGAAATGAATGACTATCTGGACAGTTTCTCACAATCCACATGCCAATCACAAAATTGACCCTAGAAGTGTTCACCCCTTTGATCTGGGCTTATTTTGCCATCTTCAACTCCAATGTGGTCTGTCCTATTGTATGGCTCTGTGGCCTGGGAACAAAGGAAAGTACAACTAATAAGGTGGTCAGCGGATGCTTGCACGGAATAGAAGAAATACAGGGGGCTTGTCATAAGTTTTACACTGACTATGGAGCAGTAGGAGGAGAAAGTTGACATTTGGCACGTATGTAGCTCATTCAATTTGTACTGGGCTTGAGAAGTATGAATTTCCCTCCTCGACGGGTTTACCCGGTATGGTGCATGGTACAACACACATTATTGACTGGATCTGCTACTCTAACGGTTTGTCAGAACAATGAAGAAATCAGAGGCCAGAACTGTGATAAAATTCTTGATGTTGCAGGGAAAAACACCTACAGAAATATATGGAACCAGTGTTTGAGGAATTATGTCCTTCGTATGCTTCTGTAAAAAAACTGGTGTAGGCAGTTTAACCTGCTCCACGATCCATTCTTTTTGATGAAAATTTGACCTATTTAATTAACTTAATTTCTCGCTATGGTAGTCGACTTTTAAAATTTGTAACTTTTCTGTTTGTTTGTAAACAAATATGATTTTCTTGTGTGTAGAGACCAATTGAATAACGAACATGTGGGTGTTATTGTTTTTATTTTGTGTTTGTTAGTTTCTGAGATACAAAAACATGAAGTTGAAAATTTATGAAAATCTCTGAAAAAATTTGGACTCTTCCGCTAGGCCTAGCCGCTCAGATAGAAAACCATGGAAAGCACAACAACGTATCGAAACTGTTTACAATATCGACTCTACTGTTAGTTTCCAATTTAAACGTAGTTCTTTCATCTAAACTAACAAAATAAACAGATCTACTCGATAAAGATCGTTCCCAACAACCTACTTCACCTTTCGCAAAAAGTCGGCTTGCTCCAAACGGTGTATACAAAATTAAAACTATTCAAAAGCCATTTGTAATTGAACATACGATACCTTAACCGGCAAAATATTGTGTATATATGGTGACCTATTCAGCATTAAAAAATATGGCTGTCGGAAGTGGCTCCGTTAAAAAAAAAAAAATTTTTTTTTACGTACACCGTTTTTGTAGGCCGAGTTGGGACGTAATTTGTGCCTGCGGCTTGGTAGAGGTTAAGTGTAGCCGTTTCCATGTTGCTGATTTTTTCAAAATCAGGAAGACCATCCTCAGAGTGCAGCGATGAAAATGCAAGAGTGAAGAAAATCATTGACAAGGATAGGAAAATGACAATTGCAGAGATATCTAGGTCAGCAAAACTGAATGAAAGTACAGTTTTTATAATTTTACACAACATGCTGAACATGAGAAAAGTGTGTGCCTGCTGGGTCCCGTGCCTGCTGACATGTGAACAGAAACAGAGGGTTGATTGCTGTGGCCAGTTGCTTAAAATGTGTCGGTCGAAAAACGTGTTGCCGACCATGGTGACAGTAGATGAGACTTGGGTTCACCATTATGACCCAGAGTAAAAAACTTCCAGCATGCAGTGGAAAACCCCGGGCTCACCAACACATTTCAAGCCAAAAGCACAGAAATTTGCAAGAAAAGTGATACTAACTGTATTTTTGGACGTCAAAGGTGTCATGTTGAAATATTACCTGCCTCATGGCAACATTGTTAATGGGCAATATTATGCAGATCTCCTTACCTAACTAAGAAAGACTGTGACCAGAAAACGAGGGATAGTGCGCGCTCAAATTCTGCCTTTGCTTCAAGACAACGTGCCTCCCATAAAACAAAGCTTGTGCTGCAAACAGCCAACGATTTGAATATTGAAATTCTTCCACACCCACCACATTCTCAGGATTTAGCTCCATCAGACTTTTCTTTTCCCAAAACTTAAAAATAGCTGAAAGGAAATCATATTGACAGTGACAAAGATGTCATACTAGCTTGTAATAACTGGTTTAGTTAGGAAAATAGGTTACTTTATTCTGAATGTCTTTTCAAGGCACGCAGAGATGTCAGAAATGTAGAAATTCAGGTGGTGTCTACATTGAGAAGGAATAGTCACTGTGCCAAATGTTCACTTTCTCCTCCTACTCCTTCATGGTCAGGGTCAAGACTTATGACAAGTCCCTTGTAAAATGGTACAATCACTAATATAGGACTGGGAAAGAACTGGGACAGATGTCAGCGGGACTTAACATGAAGAGTAGGCGCTGACAATGGATAGGACACACAAAACAGAAAACAGCTGTTGGTATTACTAGGCAGTCACTGTTCTGGAGCTCAAGGTAAGTGAATTAGGAGCACACCTAGATATTCATGAAGATTGGAGGTCAAAAGAAATCTACAAACAACTGGAAATGATGCACTGGACAGGAAGGCTTAGCCAGTATTGATTGGGGACTTATGTTCCCACAGAAAGCTGCTGAAGGATTTGACTTGATTGATATTAATACTGGCACTCTGTTACCAATATCAGGCATGGACCATGTCCAATGGAAAGTGGCAACAAGTCAATGAGATGGTTGCGAAAAGTGGTCACAAGAAAAGATGTCGGGGTCACTAGAAAAGGTCAGTCACAATAAAAGAGGTCAGGGTCACTAGAAAAGAGGACAGGGTCACTAGAAAAGACGTCAAGGTCACAAAAGAGTGACAGAAGAAGAAATGCAACAGGAAGTGGTCGTCAGGTGTGACCGAGAGAGAAGGAAAGATTTTAACCATACAAGAATAAATCTGCAAACTTCCAGCCTCAGGATTGGTTGATTTTCATCAGAGCAAATTAAAGCTATGGATTGAAAATATAGACGACCACATAGAAGACATTGGAAAGAAGATTGTATCTTCCTATGATGTTTAACAACAGAAATGGAAAGACGAGATGAGATGTTAATGAATATATCATGTGATTTGAACATATAGTTGTCAGATTGTCGATCATGATCAGGTCAATGTGTTCTGTGTCCTGCCCTCAGGTCAATGTGTTCTGTGTCCTGCCCTCAGGTCAATGTGTTCTGTGTCCTGCCCTCAGGTCAATGTGTTCTGTGTCCTGCCCTCGGGTCAATGTGTTCTGTGTCCTGCCCTCAGGTCAATGTGTTGTGTGTCCTGCCCTCAGGTCAAGATGTGAACATAGAGTAATCAGAGCTGGTTCGATCATGACCAGGTTAATGTGTCTGCAATCTGTTTCTGCCCTCCTCTCAGGTCAAGGACTTTATCTTCCTGGGCAGAATAAAAGACATCAAGTCGGTGCTGAAAGACTCCATGATCCAGAGCAAGCAAATGGGCAAGAGGGAAAACAAGATCATTAATATGGAAGGGAGGGTCCAGTTTGATTTGTTACAGGTCAAACATCTGTTTGTGTGTGGGCCTCTCGCAGTTCATCTGTTTGTGTGTGGGCCTCTCGAGGTGCATCTGTTTGTGTGTGGGCCTCTCGAGGTGCATCTGTTTGTGTATGGGCCTCTAGCAGTGTATCTGTTTGTATGTGCGCCTCTCACTACATCTGTTTGTGTATGGGCCTCTCACTACATTTGTTTGTGTGTGTGCCTCTCACAGTGCATCTGTTTGTGTGTGGACTTCTCACTACATCTGTTTGTGTGTTGGCCTCTCACTACATCTGTTTGTGTGTGTGTGCCTCTCACATTGGATCTGTTTGTGTGGGTGGGCCTCTCACAGTGCACCTTTTTGTGTGGGTGGGCCTCTCACAGTGCACCTTTTTGTGTGTGGGTGGGCCTCTCACAGTGCATCCATTGGTGTGTGGGTGGACCTCTCACAGTGCATCTGTTGGTGTGTGGGTGGACCTCTCACAGTGCACCTGTTTGTGTGTGGGTGGGGCTCTCAGTATACCTGTGTGTTGGTGGGTGATTGTGTGGATTGGTAGGTGGTTTTGTTGGTTGTAGGGGTGGTGTGCTCAGTGTTTGGTGGTGTTTGTCCAGGAAGTGTTGTAGGGGTGGTGTGCTCAGTGTTTGTCCAGGAAGTGTTGTCTATGATTGTGTGGTTGTAGGGGTGGTGTGCTCAGTGTTTATCCAGGAAGTGTTGTCAATGATTGTGTGGTTGTAGGGGTGGTGTGCTCAGTGTTTGGTGATGTTTGTCCAGGAAGTGTTGTCAATGATTGTGTGGTTGTAGGGGTGGTGTGCTCAGTGTTTGGTGATGTTTGTCCAGGAAGTGTTGTCAATGATTGTGTTTCCTGGTGCAGATCTTGCTGAGAGACTACAAGCTGCGGTCCTACACTCTCAATGCTGTGTCCTTCCACTTTCTTCAAGAACAGAAGGAGGATGTCCAGCACTCCATCATCACAGATCTGCAGGTCAGCAAACACAGCATCTCCCCATCATCTTTGGTACCATTCATTATAATGTACCCACTCCACAATCTGTAGTGTCCTAACCTGGTCACTGGAACCCACTAACAGCTGACTATAATAGGACCTCTTACTCCATATTCTAACTAAATCTTGGTAGTATGTGCACCCAGATCTTGACCAATGGTCAGCATAACTACTACAATACACCTACACTACTTCTATACCTTCTCCCACAATACACCTACACTACTTCTATACCTTCTCCCACACCTACACTTCTTCCATACCTTCTCCCATAATACACCTACACTACTTCTATACCTTCTCCCATAATACACCTACACTACTTCTATACCTTCTCCCACACCTACACTACTTCTATACCTTCTCCCACAATACACCTACACTACTTCTATACCTTCTCCCACACCTACACTACTTCTATACCTTCTCCCATAATACACCTACACTACTTCTATACCTTCTCCCATAATACACCTACACTACTTCTATACCTTCTCCCACAATACACCTACACTACTTCTATACCTTCTCCCATAATACACCTACACTACTTCTATACCTTCTCCCATAATACACCTACACTACTTCTATACCTTCTCCCATAATACACCTACACTACTTCTATACCTTCTCCCATAATACACCTACACTACTTCTATACCTTCTCCCATAATACACCTACACTTCTTCCATACCTTCTCCCATAATACACCTACACTTCTTCTATACCTTCTCCCACACCTACACTACTTCCATACCTTCTCCCACAATACACCTACACTTCTTCTATACCTTCTCCCACACCTACACTTCTTCTATACCTTCTCCCACACCTACACTTCTTCTATACCTTCTCCCACAATACACTACTTCTATACCTTCTCCCACACCTACACTACTTCTATACCTTCTCCCATAATACACCTACACTTCTTCTATACCTTCTCCCACACCTACACTACTTCTATACCTTCTCCCACAATACACCTACTGGATCAACTCTTCTGCAATTGCTTACATTTCTGACCTCATGTAGTTACAACGACTCGCTGGGAGAGTTGGCTCTCTTCTGTCTGACTGAAGGTTGTGGAGAATTCTTGTAATAAATTGTAGAGATGATTATCTGTAAGAAGTCACAGAGATTACTTCTGTGTTTTGACCCAGACTAGAGAATGTCTTTTATGTGTCCTCCCGTCGACTAAAGAATGTGTTTGTCTCTTATGTGTCCTCCCGTCGACTAAAGAATGTTGTGTTTTAGTCACACCTGTGTTTTGAACCCGACTAAAAAAATGTTTCTTCTGTGTCCTGACCCCAACTAGAGAACATGTTTTAGTCTCTCCATGGTCCAGATTGTGGTAGGTTGGCTCTGTCCTAGTAAGACAGATTGTGGTAGGTTGGCTCTGTAATGGTAGACAGATTGTGGTAGCTTGGCTCTGTCCTAGTAAGACAGATTGTGGTAGCTTGGCTCTGTCCTAGTAAGACAAACTGTTGTAGGTTGGCTCTGTCCTAGTAAGACAGATTGTGGTAGCTTGGCTCTGTACTAGTAACACAGATTGTGGTAGCTTGCTTCTGTCCTAGTAAGACAGATTGTGGTAGCTTGGCTCTGTCCTAGTAAGACAGATTGTGGTAGCTTGGCTCTGTCCTAGTAAGACAGATTGTGGTAGCTTGGCTCTGTCCTAGTAAGACAAATTGACAATGATGCTATTTGTGACAGCAGTCTTAAGTCATGGTATGTTTGTGAATGGGACAGCAGTCTTAAGTCAATGGTATGTTTTTGGATGTGACGGATGTCATAATTCATGGTATGCTTTTGGGATGTGACACTAGTCTTAAGTCAATGGTATGTTTGTGGATGTGACAGCTGTCTTAACCTTAGGCACGCTACATAATTTATGAAAAAAATTTGACCTAATTAATTTTCTTAATTAGTCGCTGTGGTAGTCGTCTTTCAAAATTTGTAACTTTTATGTTTGTTTGTCAATAAATATGATTTTCTGGCGTGTAGATACACAATAGCATAACGAACATGTGGGTGTTATTGTTTTTGTTGTATGTTTGTTAGTTTTTGAGATTTAAAAAGATGAAGTTGAAAATTTATGAAAATCTCTGGAAAAATTTGGACTCGACCACTAGGCCTAGTCGCTTCGATAGAAAACCATGGAAACCACAACAACGTATCGATACTGTGTTTACAATATCGCCACAACTGTTAGTTTCAATTCTTCTTCTTCTTCTTCTGCGTACACAGTCAGACAGTAACCATTATTTTTTAGAAAAAAGCGGCGGTCATCCTGAGACTCTCGCCACTACCATAGAGCTTGTCTTGCAGTTCCACTGGCAATGGCCACATCTGCTCTCTCTGATCCTCGTATGTCGGGCAGTTCTGCAGCAGATGTTCAGTGGTCATTTTACCAGTACCGCACGGGCATTCGTCGGTACACCCTATCTTCAATTTGTTGAATAGGTGGTACCTCAGTCTGTTGTGGCCAGTGCGAAGTCTGAAGACAACGACCTGCTCTCTTCGGTTCAACTGGTAATAGGCATCGTTTTTGGTGTAACCAGTATGTTCGGTTTCCCATTTGGTCATGTATCTGGCTTTGATAAGCCGTTTTGACTCTTCGTACGTCATACTGGTATCTGTTTGTGGTAGCCTTGCACCTTCTTTTGCCAGTCTGTCTGCCTCCTCGTTGCCTTGGATGTTGCAGTGTGACGGAACCCACTGTACCACTACCCTTTTTGGTGCGGACTGCTGGCACAGTTTGCAGAGTGCTGCTCTTAAGTCATTAAGCTCAGTGTTTTTCTGGCTTTTTAGCGCTGTGACTACTTCGAGAGCATCTGTCAGCAGGACTATATGGCTCTTATTTTCACTGTGTGTTACCATTTCTTCCACTGCCGCCCTCAGTGCCTCTGCCTCTGCTCTGAAATTGCTTGTGTACTTACCAGTAGCGAATGACAGTGTTATTTTTCTGCCATTTGGTAGGTTCAGGAATGCTCCTGCCCCTCCGTTCTGTGTAGTGTTTGCTACAGAACCGTCGGTGTATGCATGGGTCCAGTCCATGCTTGGGTAGCTTTTCGTTATGAAGCTTAGGGTAGTGTCTCTCCTTTCTTTTTCAGTCTGGCAGTTTTTGTTTGCAATACCTGGTATGTGTTCTACCACCTCTGGAAATATATCCTGCCTCCAAGTTGGTTTTCGTACAGTAGTAATGGGTTTTGGTGTTGTTAGTGCGTTAATGGGATCTTCGTGCATCTTTGCTTTGGCTATTTCTGCAAAGTTTCTCCGCTTTAGTTTCCCATTTCCCAAATTGTTTAGTCTCTGGTACATTGGGTGGTCCGTCAGTCTTCGGAGTTTCTCTGACTGCAGCTGGGCTCTGCAGTCTCTTCTATCGGTCATGGATTGCAGTTTTGTAATCTTTTCAAGTTCTACAATTGGCGTTGACTTCATGCCACCTGTTATAATTCTCATGGCTTGGTTTTGAAGTTTGTTAACTTTATCGAAGTTCGCCTTCGCTGCTGTTGTCCATGCCGCAATGCCATACTCAAGAACTGGTCTCACTCTTCCAGTGTACAGTTTCTTTAGTATGCCTTCGTCTGCTCCCCAGCTTGTGCCAGCAAGTTTCCTCATGATCGCCATTCTTTCTCTGGCTTTCATTCGGTTTCTCTCAATCTGACTTTTCCATGTCATGCGCCGATCAAATGTGACCCCCAGATAGGTTGGGTTGTCGTTTGGCTGCAGGATTTTGCCATTTAGACTTAATTTGGTACTTTGGGGTTTTAATGAGAGCGAGAATATTGTGCACGTGGTTTTCTCCTCGTTTATTTTGACCAGCCATGAGTTCGCCCACTCTTCCAGCGATGTTAGGGCCGTCTGCATCCGATTTCTTGCTATGGTGAGATTCTTTTCAGAGGTCCACATAGCCAGATCGTCTGCAAACATTGAGCTATGGACTCTTCTTGGTATATTCTCTGTAATATCGTTTATATATACCAGGAAGAGTGTGGGTGACAATACTCCCCCTTGGGGTACTCCCTGCTCGAGTGTCACCTTTTTGCTCATCTGCCCTTGTACTTGGACTCTGGCCGTTCTTTGTTTGAGGTGGTGGTTGATCCACTTGTACATCTTCCCACAGACATCACTTCTTCTTAGCTTTACTCTAAGTCCATCCTTCCAGACTTTGTCAAATGCCTTTTCCAGATCCACCCAAACAGCTACTGTGTGTTTCTGTGCCTGGTAGGCATCTTCTATCTCGTGGGCTATGAGGATGACCTGGTCCTCAGTGGATCTGTGCTGTCTAAAGCCGGCTTGCTGTGGAATTAGTATTCGTTTTTCTTCCAGATGCCACATCAGTCTGGTGTTTATCATCCGTTCCATCAGCTTGCCGACACAGCTCAGTAGGCTTATGGGCCTGTACCCATTTGGATCTGTTTTGTCCTTTCCTGTTTTTGGTACTGGTACCAGTATTGCATCTTTCCATGCCTGTGGTACAATTCCCCTTTTCCAGCTTTGGTTTAGGACCGATAGCAGTTTCTTCTTCGCTGTTTGGCCCAGCCCCATCAGCATTTCGTTTGTTATCCCGTCTTTTCCGGGAGATTTCCTTTTCTTTAGTGTTCTCATGGCCTCTTCCATTTCGCGCATTGTTAGTTTGGCCATCATGTGCTCTTCAGGAGCCGTATTTATGTTTTCGTGTCCCTTTAGCTCTTCGCTAATGTCTGTATGCTTATCTGCAGGGACCTCGATGTGGTTTGCTCTGGCATAGTGATCGACAAAGGCGTTTGCGGCTTTCTTACCTGTGATCAAGTTCTCGCCCTGCTTGACAGTAATTTGTTTATTTGACGGGGTTTCGTCATTCATGGCTCTGACTAGCTTCCATAGCTTGTTCCCTTCTTTGTCCAGGTTTAGACTTTCCGTTTTATTTTTCCAGCTTTCTCTTGCTGTTTGCTTGAGAGTGTGTTTGTACTTCGCCACGGCGGCTTTGAGGGCGATGTTTGCCTCCATGGATTTTTCTCGTTCTGCCATGTTCCTAGCATTTGTTACTGCATCTTCCACTTTCTGTAACTCATCATTCCAGTAGGGCTTATAGTTTTTCCTAGCTCCTCTTGGGATGGTTTCAGTGGCGGCTTGCATTATTGCCTTGCTTAGGCTCTCTACCATGGGCTTCATTTTGGTGTTTCGTGTGTTGATGGTTTCACACAGCCCATCTGTCAGGATTGCAAATCTGTCCCAGTCGGCTCGTTTGTAATTCCAACGTGGGAGCGGTTTTGTTTCCTGTGGGCCTACTTCCATGTCAATGGTTAGCCTGATCGGCCTGTGGTCGCTACCTGCCAGTTGGTTTAGCACCTGGCGGTCTATTTTATAGTGTATGTCCTGTGTGGAGAAGGCCAAATCTGGAGTCGAGGTGGTATGCCATGTTCTTGAATAGAAGCTAGGGCTATCCTCCGGCCTATTGATTAGGGAGAGATTTGCATCTATCTCCCAATCTTCCACTTCGTCACCTCTGCTGTCTGTGTCAGAGTATCCCCATCTCTCCGAGTGGCTGTTGAAATCTCCAACTACTATGCAGTTGGAGTCTCTGACCTCCATACTCGAGAGCGATAGGTCTCTGTTTGGTGGTCCGTACAGATTGAAAATGCGGAGCTTCGTCTCTTGAGCCATTATGTCAACTCCTACAATTTCTGCTTGTCCGGTGTGATTGACAGGTACCGCGCTACTCGGTATGCTGTTTCTGGTCAGTATCAGGACCCCTCCTTTGTGGCCTTCTCTATCTAGACGGAAGGTTTGGTATCCTCTGATTGAGAATTTATGGTTATTGTTGAGGTGCGTTTCCTGGATACATGCCACGTCAATCTTACCTTCATGCAGGTGGTGTGTTAGGGAAAGTTTTTTGTTAATGACTCCCTCCGCATTCCACTGTAGTATTTTGAGGGTCTTGAGGTTTTGGCCAATAGACGTTGCCCCATAGCCATGTGCCTTGACTCCACGACACATGGGTGGGTGACCACCAGTAGTCAAGGGTGGGCCCCTTCGAGGCGTGAGGCCCGGCGCTATCGCTGCCTGGCGGGTCTCCTCAGGATGAGCGCCATACGTTTTTCTAATAGGTTGTACTGCCATCATACTGTGATTTACGTTGCACTGTTTTGTTAGGCTTGCGGCCCCGTGCATCCGATTTCAACAGGCGTTTCTGTAGGGATGCCCTCCTTAGCCTTTGGCTGTCCCCAGCCTATCTGCAAGGCAGCAGTTGTTTACGATCAGAGTTTTCTCTCTTATGGAAGTTGTCTTACCAGACTATCGAGTCTTCACTACTCGTGTCTATAGGGTGCAATGATGATATGTGATGATATATGAGATGGACTGGTTTACCCGGAAGAGAGGCAGTCCAGTGTGTCTGTATCCCAGGATCGTCACGTCCTGCCAGAAACGTAGCATTTGCATGTGAGTGGGGTATCTCTTTTTCCCTTTATTTTCTTGGCTTCTATGCAGGGATGGTACGCCTAGCATTCCCCGCCACCTGGGGTGTTGACACAGTGGGGCAGGTGTGCAATGTCCGCTGGTCTGCATCTCTTCTGCGTCCAGCATGATAGTTATATGGCTGATAACGTACAGAGGTAGATATCGTAGCCGGAGTGCATTCAGCCAGAGGACAAGCCTGGTAATGTCACAGAGATGTTGATCGCCTGGTGTGCGAACAACTCTCATGGTCAGTGGTTGAGTCTTGACAGTTCACAGTGAGGTGGCTGCTCTACTGTTTTCGACACCCCGACCAGGTTCTAAGTCTTTGGTTGGTGTTTTTCGCACCCCATCGCCGTATAGGGTGAGTATCAAGCAGTTGTCCGCCCGCTTTGATTGGCGGGCGGCAAGGACCTCTTACTGCGGCTCTACCTGATAGGGCTGGGGCGCAAGCCCCAGGTCCCGAGCATGTAGGAGCCTCCCATTGCAGTGGTGCTGAGATTTTGGGCGGGATTGCGGCTTACAAGGGTTCGGCCGTAATCCCCCACATGGTAGCCTCGCGCCCTTGGCTTATCAGCCTGGTACGTGGACCAAAGTGTCTGCGGCTCCTCTCGATTTGAGCTGGTTTTCCGTAGCAACGCCCTGTCATTTGTAGGGTAAAACTGACCTGTCTTCAGATGATCTATTTCCAGCACCCGTTCACTATTTGGTCAGACGAATTTATTGAGGGCTTTTGTTTGTCAATGACCAGGTATTTGAAATCTGCGGTTTCTGCGGAGTTAAACACGATTTCCGTAGCGTTCTTTCATTTGAGTGTTTGAGAGCTGACTTGTCATCCGTGAGTCTAATACCAGCGTACGTTCATTATTAGATCCAAACGGCAGTGCTCTCGATTTGTCAGTTGTTCTACAGTATTGGCGTGTTCAGTCAAATTAAGCCGCAGGTTCCACACCTGGTGGTGCCCTTCCGTCAATTCCCTTAGCGAGACAATCAAGTTTCTTAGAGGGTAGCCCCAAAATTTTCGAGGGTCTAATTCCAGCACATGTTCTCTATTAGACCCCACGTAGGTGTACTTTTTGATAGTCATTCTGCAGTATTGGCGTGTTAAGTTAACTTAGGTCTCAGGCTCCACTCCTGATAGTGCTCTTCCGTCAATTCCTTTATCAAACACTGGATACAGACAAAACCGGGCCACAGGGGGCATAACCCCAGATTTCTGGGGGTCTAAGTCCAGCACTAGTTCCATATTACACCCCAGAAGAGTGGTCTCGGCATGTCAGTCATTTCAGTGTTGGCCGTGTTGAGTCAAATTAAGCCGCAGGCTCCACTCCTGGTGGTGCCCTTCCGTCAATTCCTTTAAGTTTCAGCTTTGCAACCATACTTCCCCCGGAACCCAAACACTTTGGTTTCCCGGAAGCTGCCCGCAGAGTCATCGAAGCAACTCCTGCGGATCGCTAGTCGGCATCGTTTATGGTCAGAACTACGACGGTATCTGATCGTCTTCGCGCCTCTGACTTTCGTTCTTGATTAATGAAAACATTCTTGACAAATGCTTTCGCAGTAGCTCGTCTTGCGGCGATCCAAGAATTTCACCTCTAACGCCGCAATACGAATGCCCCCGTTTGTCCCTGTTAATCATTACCTCCAGTTCCGAAAACCAACAAAATAGAACCGAGGTCCTATTCCATTATTCCATGCACCATTATTCAGGCAGCCGAGGCCTGCTTTGAACACTCTAATTTTTTCAAAGTAAACGCGCCGGCCACCCAGGACGCTCAGCGAAGAGCACCCGTGGGAGAGAGCCGGCAGACGGTAGGGCAGGAGACAACGGGCAGTGAACCGGCGCGAGCCGGACCGCCCGCCTGCGCCTGAGATCCAACTACGAGCTTTAGTTTCAATTCAAACGTAGTTCTTTCATTTAAACAAACAAAATAAACAGATCTACGCGATAAAAATCTTTCTCAACAACCTACTTCCCCTTTCGCAAAAAGTCGGCTTGCTCCAAACGGCGTATACAAAATTAAAACTGTTCAAAAGCCATTTGTAATCGAACACACGATACTTTAACTGGCAAAATATCGTGTATATATGGAGGACGTACTCAGCAGTAAAAAATGGCTGTCAGGAGTGACTCCGTTCAAAAAAAAAAAAATTTTTCCGCGCACCGTTTTTGCAGGCCGAGCTGGTTAGAAGGGATCGGACAAGGGCGTGCTAAAGGTTAAGTCATGGTATGTTTGTGGATGTGACGGTAGTCTTAAGTCATGGTATGTTTGTGGATGTGACAGCAGTTTTAAGTCATGTTATGTTTGTGGATGTGACAGCAGTTTTAAGTCATGTTATGTTTGTGGATGTGACGGTAGTCTTAAGTCATGGTATGTTCTGTTCTCTTCAACCAACCAGAATGGAAATGAACAGACGCGACGTCGGCTGGCTGTTTACTGCCTCAAAGATGCCATTTTGCCACTGCGTCTGCTGGAGAAGCTGATGTGCGTCATCAACTACATGGAGATGGCCCGTGTTACAGGTGTACCCTTGCCCTTCCTCTTGTCCAGAGGTCAACAAATCAAAGTTCTGTCACAACTTTTGAGAAAGGTATGGCTATATTCCTCCATGTTGTATGTCTGTCCTCTCACAGCCAGTTAGGACATCACCTCCATGTTGTATGTCTGTCCTCTCACAGACAATTAGGACATCACCTCCATATTGTATGTCTGTTCTCTCACAGCCAGTTAGGACATCACCTCCATGTTGTATGTCTGTCCTCTCACAGACAATTAGGACATCACCTCCATATTGTATGTCTGTTCTCTCACAGCCAGTTAGGACATTACCTCCATATTGTATGTTTGTCCTTTCACAACCAGGTAGAACATTACCTCCATGTATGTCTATCCTCTCACAACCAGGTAGGACATCACCTCCATGTTGTATGTCTGTCCTCTCACAGCCAGTTAGGACATCACCTCCATATTGTATGTCTGTCCTCTCATAACCAGGTAGGACATCACCTCCATGTCCTGTCAACAGAATCATCTTGAACAGGATTCTGGGGTAGTTGTCTCGCCGCCGCGATTCAATTTCAACCAGTGTTCGTAAAGCGATCTCAGTCCCGCCAGGCGGAGCGATAGCGCGGGCTTGCGGAAAACGCTCGCTCGCCTTTCCCCGTAGAGCTATTGGGGTGCGGTTTGTTTTGGCGTCTCCTCCACCGAGGTGCGCTTCTCTGGTCCGTATCGAGAAACGTTGTCAGTCCGTGGTGATTTATCTAAGGCTTATAGCAGAGCTCGACAGTTCGTCTCGCTGGTGGTCAGACTCTCGCAAAGAGCTTGTCACCGGCAAATGGAAAGCAGGAATCGTGCCATAAGACCCTGTGTTCTCCTGGGGAACAACCCTCGGGAGAAGGGCAGGCCAAATTGTCTCTAGTCCCAGTGAAATTCATCGCCGAGGTCGTTGGGATCCGTTCTGCACAGAGCGCTGCCATCCCTCCTTGAGCGAGCCCGATCGGTCGTCTGGTGCGTGTAGGGGCCCCTGTCAGGCGGTCCTAGGTCGACAGAGTGAGGGACGGGTGGAACAACCGTCCGTCCGTTCCTTCAGTCGGTCCCTGCGGCTGTCCCAGTGAGGTTTTTTACACACCCGTCCTCCGCCGACCGACTGGTGTGTGCGCTACGTACGTCTCCGACAGATATCTGGTTGATCCTGCCAGTAGTCATATGCTTGTCTCAAAGATTAAGCCATGCATGTCTAAGTTCACACTGTCTCACGGTGAAACCGCGAATGGCTCATTAAATCAGTCGAGGTTCCTTAGATGACACGATCTTACTTGGATAACTGTGGCAATTCTAGAGCTAATACATGCTTACCAAGCTCCGACCCTCGCAGAAAGAGCGCTTTTATTAGTTCAAAAACAATCGTCGTTTCCCCTCGTGGGGTTGTGGCGTCCCCACTGGTGACTCTGGATAACTTTGTGCTGATCACATGGCCTCATGTGCCGGCGACGCATCTTTCAAATGTCTGCCCTATCAAATGTCGATGGTACGTGACATGCCTACCATGTTTGTAACAGGTAACGGGGAATCAGGGTTCGATTCCCTGAGAGGGAGCATGAGAAACGGCTACCACATCCAAGGAAGGCAGCAGGCGCGCAACTTACCCACTCCCGGCACGGGGAGGTAGTGACGAAAAATAACAATACGCGACTGTTTCGAGGCCCCGTAATTGGAATGAGTACACTTTAAACCCCTTAACGAGGATCTATTGGAGGGCAAGTCTGGTGCCAGCAGCCGCGGTAATTCCAGCTCCAATAGCGTATATTAAAGTTGTTGCAGTTAAAAAGCTCGTAGTTGGATCTCAGGCGCAGGCGGGCGGTCCGGCTCGCGCCGGTTCACTGCCCGTTGTCTCCTGCCCTACCGTCTACCGGCTCTCTCCCACGGGTGCTCTTCGCTGAGCGTCCTGGGTGGCCGGCACGTTTACTTTGAAAAAATTAGAGTGTTCAAAGCAGGCCTCGGCTGCCTGAATAATGGTGCATGGAATAATGGAAAAGGACCTCGGTTCTATTTTGTTGGTTTTCGGAACTGGAGGTAATGATTAACAGGGACAAACGGGGGCATTCGTATTACGGCGTTAGAGGTGAAATTCTTGGATCGCCGCAAGACGAGCTACTGCGAAAGCATTTGTCAAGAATGTTTTCATTAATCAAGAACGAAAGTCAGAGGCGCGAAGACGATCAGATATCGTCGTAGTTCTGACCATAAACGATGCTGACTAGCGATCCGCAGGAGTTGCTTCGATGACTCTGCGGGCAGCTTCCGGGAAACCAAAGTGTTTGGGTTCCGGGGGAAGTATGGTTGCAAAGCTGAAACTTAAAGGAATTGACGGAAGGGCACCACCAGGAGTGGAGCCTGCGGCTTAATTTGACTCAACACGGCCAACACTGAAATGACTGACATGCCGAGACCACTTTCCTTGGGTCTAATATGGAACTGGTGCTGGATTTAGACTCTCAGAAATCTGGGGTTATGCCCTCTGTGGCTCGGTTGGTCTGCATCCAGTGTTTGAAAAAGGAATTGACGGAAGAGCACTATCAGGAGTGGAGCCTGCGGCTTAATTTGACTCAACACGCAAAAACTGTAGAATGACTGACAAATCGAGAGCACTTTCGTTGGGTCTAATAGTGAACGTGTGCTGGTATTAGACCCACGGAAGACAGGTCAGCTCTCTAACCTTCAAATGAAGGATCGCTACGGAAACTGTGTCTTAACACCGCGGAAACCGCAGGCTCCAGATACCTGGTCACAGACAAACAAAAGCCGTCGATTAATTCGTCCTGGCCAAAAAATGAACGGGTGCTGGAAATAGACCATCGGAAGACAGGTCAGTTTTACCCTACAAATGACAGGGCATTGCTACGGAAATCCTGCTCAACTCGAGAGGAACCGCGGACATTTGGTTCATGTACCAGGCTGATAAGCCAATGGCGCGAGGCTACCATGTGAGGGATTACGGCCGGACGCTTGTTAGCCGGAATCCCGCCCAAATTCTCAACACTACTGCAATGGGAGGCTTCGATATGGTCGGGACCTGGGGATCGCGCCTCAACCCTACCAGGTCGAGCCACAGAAAGAGGTCTCTTCCATCCGCTGATCAAAGCGGGCGGATAGCTGCTTGATATTCACCCTATACGGCGATGAGGTGCGAAACCCCTTAGTACCTGGTCGGGGTGTCGAAAACAGTAGAGCAGCCACCTCACTGTGAACTGTCGAGACTCAACCAATGACCATGAGATCTGTCCTCACACTAGGCGAACATCTCCGTGACATTACCAGGCTTGTCCCCTGGTTAAATGCACTTCTGCTTCGATATCTACCTCTGTACGCTATCAGCCATACCAATGGACGCAGAAGAGATGCAGACCAGCGGACATTGCACACCTGCCCCACTGTGTCAACATCCCAGGTGGCGGGGAATGCTAGGCGTACCATCCCTGCATAGAAGCCCAAAAAAAAAGGGAGCAAAGAGATACCCCACTCACATGCAAATGCTACGTTTCTGGCAGGACGTGACGATCCTGGGGTACAGACACACTGGACTGCCTCTCTTCCGGGTAAACCAGTCCATATCATCTCATATATCATCTCATATATCATCACCGCACCCTATAGACACGAGTAGTGAAGACTCGTTAGTCGGGTAAGACAACTTCCATAAGAGAGACAACTCTGATCATAAACAACTGCTGCCTTGCAGATAGGCTAGGGACAGCTAAAGGCTAAGGAGGGCATCCCTACAGAAACGCCTGTTGAAATCGGATGCACGGGGCCGCAAGCTAAACAAAACAGTGCAACGTAAATCGCAGTATGATGACAGTACAACCGATCAGAAAAACGTATGGCGCTCATCCTGCTGAGTCCCGCCAGGCAGCGATAGTGCCGGGCCTCACGCCTCGAAGGGGCCCACCCTTGACTACTGGTGGTCACCCACCCATGTGTCGTGGAGTCAAGGCACATGGCTATGGGGCAACTTTTATTGACCAAAAACTCAAGACCCTCAAAATACTACAGTGGAATGCGGAGGGTGTCGTTAACAAAAAGCTTTCCCTGACACATCACCTGCATGAAGGTAAGATTGACGTGGCATGTATCCAGGAAACGCACCTCAACAAAAACCATAAATTCTCAATCAGAGGATACCAGACCTTCCGTCTCGATAGAGAAGGTCACAAAGGAGGGGTCCTGATACTGATCCGAAACTGCATACCGAGCAGCGCGGTATCTGTCAATCACACCGGACAAGCAGAAATTGTAGGAGTCGACATAATGGCTCAAGAGACGAAGCTCCGCATTTTCAATCTGTACGGACCACCAAATAAATCCCTATCGCTCTCGAGTATGGACGTCAAAGACTCCAACTGCATAGTAGTTGGAGACTTCAACAGCCACTCGGAGAGATGGGGATACTCGGATACAGACAGCAGAGGGGACGAAGTGGAAGATTGGGAGATAGACACAAATCTCTCCCTAATCAATAGGCCGGAGGATAGCCCTAGTTTCTATTCTAGAACATGGCATACCACCTCGACTCCAGATTTGGCCTTCTCCACACAGGACATACACCATAAAATAGACCGCCAGGTGCTAAAGAAACTGGCAGGTAGCGACCACACGCCAATCAGGCTAGACATTGATATGGAAGTAGGCCCACAGGAAACAAAACCGCTCCCACGTTGGAATTACAAACGAGCCGACTGGGACAGATTTGCAATCCTGACAGATGGGCTGTGTGAAACCATGAACACACGAAACAACAAAAGGAAGCCCATGGTGGAAAGCCTAAGCAAGGCAAAAATGCAAGCCGCCACTGAAACCATCCCAAGAGGGGCTAGGAAAAACTATAAGCCCTATTGGAATGATGAGTTGCAGAAAGCGGAAGATGCAGTCACAAATGCTAGGAACATGGCAGAGCGAGAACAATCTATGGAGGCAAACATCGCCCTCAAAGCCGCCACGGCGAAATACAAATACACTCTCAAGCAAACAGCAAGAGAGAGCTGGAAAAACAAAACGGAAATCCTAAACCTGGACAAAGAAGGGAACAAGCTATGGAAGCTAGTCAGAGCCATGAATGACGAAACCCCGTCAAACAAACAAATTACCATCAAGCAGGGCAAAAACTTGCTCACTCGTAAAAAGGCTGCAAACGCTTTTGTCGATCACTATGCCAGAGCAAACCACATCGAGGTCCCTGCAGATAGGCATACAGACATTAGTGAAGAGCAAAAGGGGCACGACAACATCAGTACGGCACCTGAAGAGCATATGATGGCCAAATTAACAATGAGCGAAATGGAAGAGGCCATGAGAACATTAAAGAAAAGGAAATCTCCCGGAAAAGATCGGATAACAAATGAAATGTTGATGGGGCTGGGCCAAACAGCGAAGAGGAAGCTGCTATCGATCCTGAACCAAAGCTGGAAAAGGGGAATCGTACCCCAGGCATGGAAAGACGCAGTACTGGTACCAGTACCAAAAAAAGGAAAGGACAAAACAGATCCAAATGGATACAGGCCTATCAGCCTACTGAGCTGTGTCGGCAAACTGATGGAACGTATGATAAACACCAGACTGATGTGGCATCTGGAAGAAAAACGGATACTAATTCCACAGCAAGTCGGCTTTAGACAGCACAGATCCTCTGAGGACCAGGTCATCCTCATAGCCCAGGAAATAGAAGATGCCTACCAGGCACAGAAGCACACAGTAGCGGTTTGGGTGGACCTGGAAAAGGCATTTGACAAAGTCTGGAAAGATGGACTTAAGAGTCAAGCTAAGAAGAAGTGATGTCTGTGGGAAAATGTACAAGTGGATCAACCACTACCTCAAAAACAGAACGGCCAGAGTCCAAGTACAAGGGCAGATGAGCAGAAAGGTGACACTCGAGCAGGGAGTACCCCAAGGGGGAGTACTGTCACCCACACTCTTCCTGGTGTATATAAACGACATTACAGAGAATATACCAAGAAGAGTCCATAGCTCAATGTTTGCAGACGATCTGGCTATGTGGACCTCTGAAAAGAATCTCACCATAGCAAGAAATCGGATGCAGCAGGCCCTAACATCGCTGGAAGATTGGGTGAACTCATGGCTGGTCAAAATAAACGAGGAGAAAACCACATGCACAATATTCTCGCTTTCAATCAAACCCCAAAATACCAAATTAAGTCTAAATGGCAAATACCTGCAGCCAAACGACAACCCAACCTATCTGGGAGTCACATTTGATCGGCGCATGACATGGAAAAGTCAGATCGAGAGAAACCGAATGAGAGCCAGAGAAAGAATGGCAATCATGAGGAAACTTGCTGGCACAAGCTGGGGAGCAGACGAAAGCATACTAAAGAAACTGTACACTGGAAGAGTGAGACCAGTTCTCGAGTATGGCATTGCGGCATGGACAACAGCAGCAAAGGCCAACTTCGATAAAGTTAGCAAACTTCAAAACCAAGCCATGAGAGTTATAACAGGAGGCATGAAGTCAACGCCAATTGTAGAACTTGAAAAGATTACAATACTGCAATCCATGACCGATAGAAGAGACTGCAGAGCCCAGCTGCAGTCAGAGAAACTCCGAACTGACTGACCATCCAATGCACCAGAGACTAAACAATTTGGGAAATGGGAAACTAAAGCGGAGAAACTTTGCAGAAATAGCCAAAGCAAAGATGCACGAAGATCCCATAAACGCACTAACAACACCAAAATCCATCACTACTGTACGAAAACCTACTTGGAGGCAGGATATATTTCCAGAGGTGGTAGAAAATATACCAGGTATTGGAAACAAAAAACTGCCAGACTGAAAAAGAAAGGAGAGATACTACCCTAAGCTTTATATCGAAAAGCTACCCAAGCATGGACTGGACCCATGCATACACCGACGGTTCTGTAACAAACACTACACAGAACGAAGGGGCAGGAGCATTCCTGAACCTACCAAATGGCAGAAAAATAACACTGTCATTCGCTACTGGTAAGTACACAAGCAATTTCAAGCAGAGGCACTGAGGGCGGAAGAAATGGTGACACATAAAGAAAATGAAACCCATATAGTCCTGCTTACAGATGCTCTCGCCGTAGTCACAGCGCTAAAAAGCCATAAAAACACTGAGCTTAATGACTTAAGAGCAGCACTCTGCAAACTGTGCCAGCAGTCCGCACCAAAAAGGGTAGTGGTACAGTGGGTCCCATCACACTGCAACATCCAAGGCAACGAGGAGGCAGACAGACTGGCAAAAGAAGGTGCATTACTACCACAAACAGATACCAGTATGACGTACAAAGAGTCAAAACGGCTTATCAAAGCCAGATACATGACCAAATGGGAAACCGAACATACTGGTTACACCAAAAACGATGCCTATTACCAGTTGAACCGAAGAGAGCAGGTCGTTGTCTTCAGACTCCGCACTGGCCACAATAGACTGAGGTACCACCTATTCAACAAATTGAAGATAGGGTGTACTGACGAATGCCCGTGCGGTACCGGTAAAATGACCGCTGAACATCTGCCTGCAGAACTGCCCGACATACGAGGATCAGAGAGAGCAGATGTGGCCATCACCAGTGGAACTGCAAGACAAGCTCTATGGCAGTGGCGACAGCCTCAGGATGACCGCCGCTTTTTTCGAAAAAATAATGGTTACTGTCTGACTGCGTACGAAGAAGAAGAAGAACAGGATTCTGCCAGGGAAGATCAAGCACAGATCCAACAGTGACTCTACATGCCACAGTAGAACAAAGTATTGAATAGATACACATTGTATAGTATAGAACAGATTGTATATTATAGAACAGATTGTATATTATAGAACAGATTGTATAGACTATGATAAGGCATTTGACAGTGTGCATCGCAGGACTCTATTGCAACTGTCTAAAACACAATGGCATACCAGAGCAGTTGATAACCCTCCTCCGGAATATGTGGGAAGACAGTTAGTAGAGTGGTACTTGAAGGGGTACTGACTGACAGCTTTGGGGTGCAAACTGGGGTGAGACAGGGATGCCTGCTCTCACCTTTTCTGTTCTTGGCTGTAGATTGAATAATGAAGTCATCAGTGTCCGTCTGTTGACTATAGATTGGATAATGAAGACATCAGCATCCGTCTGTTGACTATAGATTGGATAATGAAGACATCAGCATCCGTCTGTTGACTATAGATTGGATAATGAAGTCATCAGCGGTCCATCTGTTGACTATAGATTGGATAATGAAGCCATCAGTGGTCCATTTGTTCATTCCTGTGTCGTAGTTGTCTATGTCGCATTTATTAATCAGTTGTGACGGGAGGGAAATGTTAACTTGACAGGGGAGGTAGAAGAAACTGCTGCGCCTTAAGAATGGCTCTACTAATTAGGTCATTGATGATTTAGCATAATAGACAAGATCTTGCTCTAAATTAACGTGAAAACATAAACATGCTACTATAATTAGAACATCAGTTATGTGATTGTCAATTGGTTGGGCAAAAAGGGATTATTATGATTTTTTATCAATAATTTAACAAAAACCCAGCATTCCACATTTATATTTTCAATATACAATAGAAGTACATAGAACAACCAAATAAAATGTTCATTTTCTATATCGTAGGCACTCTCCATTTTCTATATCATATGCACTTTCTATTTTGTAGGCACTCTCCATTTTCTATATCATAGGCACTTTCTATTTTGTAGGCACTCTCCCATTGTGGAATGATGAAAGGGATTAGATATCAACTGAGATTATTGGAACTTTACACCTGAACCTGATCACTGAACAAACAATTTTTTATAAAAAAGGATATAAAAATGCACAGGTTTAGTTTAACACAATCTTATTTCACACACACACGCTGCATCGTTTACTTTCTCTTTCTCCCATTTACAACTAGAGATATTTGAAGAAAATGAGTCTCTATTATCAGTTTTAATCGTGACAAGTTGTTCTTAATGCCCCATACCAATTTTTCAACAATGGCTACTGTTGAATGCACAAACTCACCCCCTTGTTCTCCATGCAACTGGAAAAACTCTGCCCATGCAAAACTAGTTTATACAGCAATAAATGAGGCGGGTCGGATAGTATCAGGGTACCAAAACTAGTGGATATAGCAATAAATGAGGCCGGTCGGATAGTATCAGGGTACCAAAACTAGTGGATATAGCAATAAATGAGGCCGGTTGGATAGTATCAGGCTGCCTAAAACCCACCCTCATTGATAAAATATACTCCTTAATTGGCGTAGCACCACCCAAGATTAGAAGTGTCACAATTGAAATCGAACAATAAAAACAGGAGCACAACCCAAGGCACTCAATGTTTGAACACCACGTACCGAGCACAAGACTCAAATCTAGACATAGTTTCCTAAAATCAACACAGCCCATACAAACAAACCCTGAAAGTCGCTGTATCGAGAGATGGCACGAATTGATGCAGGCCCCAGAGATGGAACTTCGGGAGGTACCTGCCCCCGGACATCATCTACCATACACAACATGGAAGTCACTGAACAGACTCCAAACTGGTGTATCACGGTGCAAGCGGAATATGAAGCGATGGGGATACACAGATGATGACACATGTGACTGTGGCGCAATACAGGACCCAGACCACCTGATGACCTGCCCCAACCTCCAGGAAACATGCAATAGGTGCAACATGCTGGAGGAAAATGACAAGGCAATCCATGTCGCTGGATACTGGATGCTTACTGTACAACCTGGTGCTTGGACCTTATGACCTGGTGCTTGGACCTTATGACCTGGTGCTTGGACAAGGGAAGTAGGTACTACATGTCCAGCCCAGCGGTGCCTGAAGCAGTTGACATGCCATAGAGCACCTTTGAGGCACTGTTGTATATAGGCCCATCTGGCACTGTTGTCTAAGTGGGGCCCACAAGATGGTACTGTGTTTCACTTCCATAGCATAGCGCTGGTAGGACCACTGAATCGAATATGTATGTTCGTAGTCTGGTGTCTTTTGTAACGTCTGTTGCTGTCTTGATCGAGTTGAAGACGACTTGGTAGGGATGTTTTGTTTAGGAGCACAGGGCTGAGCTCTGCCAAGCTCTGATAGATGCATATGTGAAGACCAGAATTACATGGTAAGAGTGACATTTCAAGATTCGCCAACATTAGAATATTCAACGCCAGTAAGTCAGTGCTGTTGTATGAAGCGGAGACGGGGAGAATGGCCAAGACCATACAACAAACTCCAGTCCTTCGTTAACCTTCACCAGGCTGGACTAAAACATTCACATCATTTCCCCTGCAGCTGCACAAATTTTCAGCACGTCGTATTTGGCTTTGGTTGTCGACTTTGAGAGTCTGCAGCCTTTTTATTTGTTGGTCTATAGATATGATTTTGTTGTGGGTAGAGACATCAATTAATAAAAAAACTTGTTGGTGTTATTGTTTTTGTTGTGTGTGTTAGCTTCTGAGATATAAGATCATGGAGAAAATATGTAAAAACAGTGCACAAACATTTTGAACTCACCGACTGATGAACATCGATACTGTGTTTATAATATTGGCAAGCTGTTAGTTTACACTAAAAACGTATTTATTACATCTATATCTTCTTCTTCCTCGTTCGTCTTCAGACTTCAACTTCAATGACTGACGAAGGCAGCAGTTGACTCAAGTCTCTGTACACTTCTGTACAGCTTCTTGTGGAAGGACACTGTCTATTGCCAAATGCTACTCCTTTTGTCGGTATACAGTGGACATGACTGCAAAATATGTTCTGCCATCATGGGTGCTGTGCTGCAGGCACAAAGGTCTGTAGTGCCAATCTTGTACAGATGATATCTAAGTCTGTTGGGACCTGGGCGTAGCCCGAGAATGATCACCTGGTCTCGCCTGGAGAGTTGATGGAAGGCATCGTTTTCTATGTGGCCAGGTTGGTCTTTTTCCCATTTTGCACTGATGAATGCTTTAGTCTCATTGAATGTGATTTCTGTATCACTCTACTGCAGCATTCCTCCCTCTCTGACGAGTCTGTCCGCCTTCTCATTGGCTGGAATGTCGCAGTTAGCTGGTATCCACTGGACTATGCTTTTTTGGAAGCAATGGGACAGGCTTTCGAGCGAGTCTGCCAGAGCACTGAGTTCATTTTTGTGCTGGTTCTTGAGCACCATTAACACTGCGAGGGCATCCGTGAAAATGACCACTTGCTTTTCTGCTTGCTGTTTATGGTCTATAAGGGTTTCAGCTGCTTGTCTCAGGACACTGGCTTCGGCACTGAAGTTGCTGCAGCGTCTCCCAGTGGCAAATGCTGCTGAGTATACTTTGCTTTTTAGTTTTATAGCGATGCTTCCTCCCCCGTTTCCAATGACATCTTTCCCTGTGCCATCCATATAGGCGTGTCCAGGCTTTTGGTGAAAATTGTTAGTTGATGTAATTTGTAACTGTTTTTTCTGTTCCTCTGTTTGTGACTTTTTGTCTTCGATGTTGGGGTTATTGCATATGAGATTAGGGATGGGTCTTCCTTTTCAGAGGAAGAGGATGGAGCATGCCGGTATTGGTTTTATTTTTTTGTTAAAGAGTGCAGCATTGTTTTTAATCTTTTCTTTTGTCCGGACTGTAAATCTTTTCCTTTTTAGCCTTCCGCATCTTAGCCCATTTAGTCTGTGGTGCATCGGGTGGTCCATGATTCTTTTGAATTTTCCCGCTTGTTGTAGGATTCTGCAGTCTCAGCGGTCTTCCATTGGCTGTAGCCCAGTCATAGCTTCCAGGTATTTTATTTGGGTGGACTTCAGAGCTCCTGTTATGATGCGGGCTGCTTGGTTCTGGGTGTGCCCTATTTTGTCAAAGTTTGATTTGGATGCCATGGACCGATCTGCAATGCCATATTCCAAAACTGGTCTCTCTCTGCCTGTGTATAATTTCTTTAGTGTGTTTCCGTCAGTATCCCATGTAGTTCCAGCAAGTTTCTTCATGATGGACATGCGTAGCCTCGTCTTCAGCTGGGTCTTTAAAATTTGAGTATTCCAGGTGAGAAGTCGGTGTAAGGAAACTCCTGAGAAGGTTGGAGCCTCATCTAGCTGTATCTCTTCCATTTAGTTGTTTACTTGCTGCCGTATGTTTGACAGGGAGAAGATGGTATGAGTCATTTTCTGTTCATTTATTTTAAGTAACCAGGTCTTGGACCATCTTTCGAGGGCTGCCACAGAGCCCTGGATTCGTGTGCTGGCTGTAGGGATGCGTTTTCCAGTAGTCCACATGGCCGTGTCATCAGCGTAGAGAGAATAGTGGGTACTTTTGTGGAGGCTATTGGCGATGTCATTTATGTAAATAAGGAAGAGTGTAGGGGAGAGGACACCACCCTGGGGAACACTTTGTTCCATGGTTTCCTTTTTTGCTGGTATGCCCCTGGACCTGCACTCTTGCTGTTCTATTTTCTAAGTAGTTGCTGATCCACTTGTACATTTTTCCACATACTCCATATTGCAGCATTTTTCCAGAGTAGCCCGTCTTTCCAAACTTGGTCGAAGGCTTCTTCCAGGTCCAGCCATACAGCCAGAGTGTGTTTTTCTTCCTGGAAAGCATCTTCGATTTCTTGTGCAATGTAGATTACTTGATCTTCCGTGGACATGGGCTTCGGCTAGCCTCCATAGTTTTCTGCCGTCTTCGTCCAGATTCAGCGCTTCAGTTGTTTTTATCCAGCTGTTTCTGGCTGAGCTATTTAGTGTCTTTTTGTACTTTGCTGCAATAGCTTTGAAGGAGATGTTAGCCTCTTTCGATCTTTCCTTTTCTGCTCTTCCTCTGGTTTCTGTCAGTTGTTCTTCCAGTTCCTGAAGTTCTGGTGTCCAGTAAGGTTTGTAGTCTCTTCTTGCCCCTCTTCTTGTAGTCTCTCTTCTCTCAGGACAGCTTTGTTGAAGCTTTTGGCTAGTTCCCCGATTCTTAGATTTCGGATGTTAATCTGGCTGCAGTACATGTCTGACAGCGTTGAAAAGAGGTTCCAGTTTGCTCTTTTGTAATTCCATCGGGGCAGTGGCTTGTGTTCTTGGGCTGTGTGTTCCATATTAATCACCAGCTTTATTGGTTTGTGATCACTGCCTGCCAATTGGTCTAGTACAACTCTGTTTATCTTATGACTGATGTCGCCTGTCGAGAATGCAAGGTTGGGTGTTGAGGTAGACTGCCATCTTCTTGAGTAAATACAGGTGCATCGTCTGCTTTGTTAATGAGCTGTAGGTTACTATCGATTTCCCAGTCTTCCATGTCCAGTCCCCGCGGATCCTCATCTTTCTGAGTGGCTAGTGAAGTCTCCGACAACTACGCAGTTTGAGTGTTGTGCGCCTCTATTGATGCCAGTGAGAGATCCCCATCCTGGGGGGGGCAGTACAGATCTATCACTCTCATGATTTGTTCATCTACAGTGACATTAGCACCAATGATTTCAGCATGGTTGCTTGTATGGTTTGGGACTTCTCTGCATGGTAGAGAGCTTCTAATTAGCATGATCACTCCACCTTTGTGGCCCTTTTTGGAGCGTGAATGTATTCTACCCGATACACTGGGCAGCTACAGACCTAATAAGGAGACCTGGGGTAATGCCGGTACTTTCACATATGATGTGTACAAGGGATTCCAACGTCGACAAGAGACAGTCCCGTTGCGCTCGACCTCGAGGATGCCTATAACAGGTTCGATTTGGTACACTGATGTGCTGTTTGAAGGACTGCGGCATAAACCCGTGGCTCGTTAGCTGGATATCAGCTGCCCTGATGGAGAGAACAGTTGCACTTCGCCTGGGTTCTTGGACATCGGAGCCAATGCGGATATATCCAGGATTGCCCCAAGGATCGCCACTTTCACCGGTGCTGTTCAACATTTACACATTAAAAGTGGCCAACATGCAACCAACCAACACAGCCGGGGAGGACGTTGACATTCGCAGATGATATTCTAATCTACAGGACTGTTCTGATAGGCGTGAAATAGTTAATGATATTCAGGACACCTTGCAGGCAAACTCAAAGTGGTGTGGAGACTCCAGTGAACAGATTAATCCAAATAAGGCCGGCGTGATGTGGTGTTCATTGAACAACTGCATCGTGAAAGACAATCTCCCTGGCATCACATTTGATGGTTGTGTCATAGACAGAAGCGACAGGTTGAAATATCTCGGAATAGCATTTGACCGCAGCCTGTCATACAAGTGGCTCAAGACAAAAGTAGCTGCCAACTTGGAACAATGGCTGCTATTCATACTCTATCGCCAGTTGATTCTCTCGGTCATTGATTATGGATTGGGAATACTCACCCTATCAAGATCATAGTGTGAACGGCTGGAATGAATCCAAAATGAAGGAATGCGGCTCGTGTTGGGTTGCACCAGAGATACCCCGATAATAAAGATGAGGTAAATGCTGGGACTGCCGTCAGTAACATCTAGGCATAAAGTGACACAGGCTACAACTTATATGCGAGTCACAGCGGAAAACAGGCACCCGCTGTACAATAACACAGCGGACAACAGGTACCCGCTGTACAATAACACTGCGGACATCAAGGGAACCAGAATCAAAAGAGGGATGTCATGGATGGCACAGGCAGAACGAACTATAGGAGAGGTGACTGCAGTTGAGACGATGGTCAATGGAGAGGTATGGGTCCACATTAACAGAGTACCACACGGTCATCATAACCATGGGCAGTTAATGTAGGAAGAGGCGAAATAGCCAGACAAAGCTCGCAGTCAACCAGCTGATAGGCGCCAACACACATGAAAGTGATACCATCATATACACTGATGGGTCGGTGCAAAGTGGTGGAACATCAGGCTGGGGTTTCTCGGATAGAATAAGAGACCGGATCGTTGCTGAACGAAGTGGTGGAACATCAGGCTGGGGTTTCTCGGATAGAATAAGAGACCGGATCGTTGCTGAACGAAGTGGCGCATACGGGACTGCCACATCAAGTATGAGAATGGAGATGGAGGCGGTGACTGAAGCTCTGAGGTGGCTGTCTGAGACATCTACAACAGGAGCAGTCACCGTGTCAGATTCCCAAACACTACTTCATAAGGTGCAGAATGGGTGGCTACAACAGCGCTGGAGACCTCAAAACTTCAGGGGCTGGTGTGGATCTACTGTCCTGGTCATGCTGGGGTTACGGGCAACGAGCGAGCTGATTTTTTGGCGTCACATGCACCCATAACAGGCACAGCGGACATGGATAAAGGTGGCATAGTGAAGGTTATCAAGGACCAGCTGCTGGAAAACGACACTGCTTTGGATGAGTCTGCAAGGCACAGGCTGCAGCACTTTGGGATCAAATTAGGATTCAGTGGATCAGAGAATGAGAGGACGAAACAGGAAGGTGTACAACCAACAGGCTACAGGCACCATCAGCATCCACCCTTTGCGCCATCTGTTGAGAGAGACTGAGCACTTATGGGTATGCCCGGAGTGCAGTGAAGTCGACTCCTAGTACAGAATACAATAGGCCCTCTCTATCAAGCCGAAGGGTTTTGTATCCTCGTATCAGGAACCTATGATTTGGGTTAAGGTGGGTCTCTTGGATGCAAGCAATGTCAATGCTTTCCTCATGGAGTTTGTGAGCGAGCAGTAGCTTCTTGTGTAGGACACCCTCTGCATTTCATTGAAGTATATTTAGAGTCCTTCTCTTTGTGTTTTGGTCAGTAGTGGTTTCCCTAGCTGTCCGTGCCCTGGCTCCACGGCATGGAGGTAGGGGCCCATCAGTAGTATTTGGCGGAAACTTTGAGGCGGGGGATCCGGGACTCTTCCCACCTGGCGGGGTCCGGCACTCCTCCCACCTAGCCAGGGGTCCGGCACTCTTCCCACCTGGCGGGGGGTCTGGCACTCTTCCCAACTGGCGGGACTCCTTGGGTCGAGCTACATCTCGTTGAGTCATTTTGGTGTCCGTCATCATTAAATGCACTGTGTTATGCACCATAGCCCAGTGCATCCAACTTCAGCATGCATTTGTTTGGGGCCGCCTGTCTAGCCCTTGGCTGTACCCAGCCTGCCTGCAGGGCAGCAGTTGTTTGGGTTCAGAGTTATATCTCCTAGCAAAGCTGTCTTACACGACTATTGGATCTTCCCTATCCGGGTTTTAATCAAGTTTTCCACCACGTTGTGCGGGCGTCAGTCAGGGATGTTGTGCGGGCGTCAGTCAGGATGTTGTGCGGGCGTCAGTCAGGGATGTTGTGCGGGCGTCAGTCAGGGATGTTGTGCGGGCGTCAGTCAGGGATGTTGTGCGGGCGTCAGTCAGGGATGTTGTGCGGGCGTCAGTCAGGGATGTTGTGCGGGCGTCAGTCAGGGATGTTGTGCGGGCGTCAGTCAGGGATGTTGTGCGGGCGTCAGTCAGGGATGTTGTGCTCCTCCCATGTATGATAGGATTTGTGCCCTGGTTTTCCTCCGCGTTTGTTCACGTAGTTTAGCCGATCAATCAAAGCTGGGGGGGGGGGGGATGCTGCTGCTGTTTGTTAGCAGACTCTAGGAGCCATACGTGAGTTAGACAGGGGGGGGTAACCAAGTAGGGTCCAGGCCATCCTTTTGTGCTAGGAAGTGACTGCCTCTTGTCGTGAGGTGCTACCCCTAACACACTCTTGCCCCCCCCCCCCCCCCCCCCCCCCCCTCCATAATGTCTATAAGAACAAACTGAACTAACTCACAAAGATCTTCTACAACAACTTACTTCACCATCCCCATAAATGGGCAGAGTCCACAGTGATTTAAAAAAGAAGATCATAGCCTTCCAAAGCTCTGTTTTATCAAAGTCAATCTACACTTTCGCTGCTAACGGTAGGAAGTGACTATTGTGTTCTATCAAATCAGCTGCAATGTCGTATTTTTGTATTGCGCACCGGTTGTATTTTATATGATAATATGGTCAGTCAACGTTGGGGAAAATTACCAGACTCTGGGATGGGCATAAAGTGGCAGCACATGGTGAGGAATGAAGACCTATGTTCATAAAGTGGCAGCACATGGTGAGGAATGAAGACCTATGTTCATAAAGTGCCAGCACCTGGTGAGGAATGAAGACTTGTGTTCATAAAGTGGCAGGACATGGTGAGGAATGAAGTCCTCTGAGAAAGGCGTCAACATCCACTGGAACAACAAATTAAGCGAAGAAAATGGGGTTGGATAGGACACATGAGGAATGTACCTTCCAACATAGCTAGGTAGGCTCTCACATGGAATCCGCAGGAGAAGAGAAAGAGGGATAGATCTAAAAATACATAGAGAAAATAATGTGAGATGGAGCTAAGATGAAATAATTATACCTGAGAGAGACACCGTGCATGCTGGTGGGGATGTTGTCAAAGACCTTATGAGAGAGACAGAAAGGATAGTCCAGGACCTTCCATGCTGGTGGGGATGTCAATTCAATGACCTAATGAGAGACAGAAAGGATAGTCCAGAACCTTCCATGCTGGTGGGGATGTCAATTCAATGACCTTATGAGAGAGACAGAAAGGATAGTCCAGAACCTTCCATGCTGGTGGGGATGTTGTCAATAGCTGAGAGAGAAACAGAAATGATAGCCAAGGACCGTGCATGCTGGTGGGGATGTTGTCAATGGCCTAAACACAGAAAAAAACGAGCTTTGATTGATTGGTATGCCATCTCACATCCATGACATCACAATCAAAACTTTCAGTGCTACATCAATGATCAAGTCATGACTTAATACAATCTTACATCAATGATCAAGTCATGACTCAACTCATCACTTAATACAATCTTACATCTATGATCAACTCATCACTGGTAGAATATATCTCTCTCTCTCTTTCTCTCTCTCATAATATAGTCTTACATCTATGATAATTTTCTGACTTGACACAATCAAAACTCTGTAGGAATTGATGTAACCAAAACTTTGTGAGATGATGAATTCTGGGTGGGGATGGAGAATACTGAGTCACAAGATGGACAACCAAGAAATGTTATTTTGTTTTGTTGAATTGCAGGCTAAAGAGCAAGACCTTGTCCTGCCAGTACAGAAGGTAGAGACCGGAGATGAGTACGAAGGAGCCACAGTCATCGAGCCAATCAAAGGGTAGCAACTTTCATCCTCCCTGCGTGTCTCTCAATTTGGTGTCTTTGTTGCTGCTCTCAGCACATTTGGTGTCTTTGTTGCTGCTCTCAGCACATTTGGTGTCTTTTTTGCTTTCTTTTTGAAAAAGCCATAAACAAACACCTGAGCAAGTGAACAATAATACTTGGATGACTTGAGTAGACATGATAATATTTGGATGTGCATGAATCAATAAAATCAACCAGGCTGCCAACATGATCCAGAACAGCAATTCTGTCACCAAGTAGTCACCTTCACAGACACGTTATCTGTGCTGTCACCAAGTAGTCACCTTCACAGGCACATTATCTGTGCTGTCACCAAGTAGTCACCTTCACGGGCACATTATCTGTGCTGTCACCAAGTAGTCACCTTCACAGGCACATTATCTGTGGTGTCACCAAGTAGTCACCTTCACAGACACATTATCTGTGCTGTCACCAAGTAGTCACCTTCACAGGCACATTATCTGTGCTGTCACCAAGTAGTCACCTTCACGGGCACATTATCTGTGCTGTCACCAAGTAGTCACCTTCACAGACACATTATCTGTGCTGTCACCAAGTAGTCACCTTCACAGGCACATTATCTGTACTATCACCAAGTAGTCACCTTCACAGGCACATTATCTGTGGTGTCACCAAGTAGTCACCTTCACAGACACATTATCTGTGCTGTCACCAAGTAGTCACCTTCACAGGCACATTATCTGTGCTGTCACCAAGTAGTCACCTTCACAGACACATCTGTGCTGTTACCAAGTAGTCACCTTCACAGACACATTATCTGTGCTGCCAGCTCTTAAGGGTGGTTTACTCTCACTTCTGAGAAGTGACCTGGGTATGGTAGCTGCTGAAAAGCGAACTATACTCCAGTGGCTGCCATCCCATTGTGGCGTGCCTGGAAATTGAGAGGGCAAATGGGCTTGCAAGGAGGGGAGGAGAATGTGAACAAGTAGACAGCGATCACATACTTGGAGAAAAGGAGGGTTGTCCATGCTGTCGGAAGAGAAGAGGACCAACCAAGAGAGTTGTCCAGGCTGTCAGATCAGAAGAGTGATGTGGCATCTGGAAGAAAAACGAATACTAATTCCACAGCAAGCCAGCTTTAGAAAGCACAGATCCACAGAGGACCAGGTCATCCTCATAGCCCAGGAAATAGAAGATGCCTACCAGGCACAGAAACACACAGTAGCGGTTTGGGTGGACCTGGAAAAGGCATTTGACAAAGTCTGGAAAGACGGACTTAGAGTCAAGCTAAGGAGAAGTGAAGTTTGTGGGAGAATGTACAAGTGGATCAACCACTACCTCAAAAACAGAACGGCCATAGTCCAAGTACAAGGGCAGATGAGCAGAAAGGTGACACTCGAGCAGGGAGTACCCCAAGGGGGGGGGGGGGGGGGGTACTGTCACCCACACTCTTCCTGGTGTATATAAACGACATTACAGAGAATATACCAAGAAGAGTCCATAGCTCAATGTTTGCAGACGATCTGGCTATGTGGACCTCTGAAAAGAATCTCACCATAGCAAGAAATCGGATGCAGCAGGCCCTAACATCGCTGGAAGAGTGGGCGAACTCATGGCTGGTCAAAATAAACGAGGAGAAAACCACATGCACAATATTCTCGCTTTCAATCAAACTCCAGAATACCAAATTAAGCTTAAATGGCAAATTCGTGCAGACAAACGACAACCCAAACTATCTGGGAGTCACATTTGATCGGCGCATGACATGGAAAAGTCAGATCGAGAGAAACCGAATGAGAGCCAGAGAAAGAATGGCAATCATGAGGAAACTTGCTGGCACAAGCTGGGGAGCAGATGAAAGCATACTAAAGAAACTGTACACTGGAAGAGTGAGACCAGTTCTCGAGTATGGCATTGCGGCATGGACAACAGCAGCAAAGGCGAACTTCGATAAAGTTAGCAAACTTCAAAACCAAGCCATGAGAGTTATAACAGGAGGCATGAAGTCAACGCCAATTGTAGAACTTGAAAAGATTACAAAACTGCAATCCATGACCGATAGAAGAGACTGCAGAGCCCAGCTGCAGTCAGAGAAACTCCGAAGACTGACTGACCATCCCAATGCACCAGAGACTAAACAATTTGGGAAATGGGAAACTAAAGTGGAGAAACTTTGCAGAAATAGCCAAAGCAAAGATGCACGAAGATCCCATAAACGCACTAACAACACCAAAATCCATCACTACTGTACGAAAACCTACCTGGAGGCAGGATATATTTCCAGAGGTGGTAGAAAATATACCAGGTATTGGAAACAAAAACTGCCAGACTGAAAAAGAAAGGAGAGATACTACCCTAAGCTTTAAATCGAAAAACTACCCAAGCATGGACTGGACCCATGCATACACCGACGGTTCTGTAACAAACACTACACAGAACGGAGGGGCAGGAGCATTCCTGAACCTACCAAATGGCAGAAAAATAACACTGTCATTCGCTACTGGTAAGTACACAAGCAATTTCAGAGCGGAGGCAGAGGCACTGGCACTGAGGGCGGCAGTGGAAGAAATGGTGACACATAAAGAAAATGAAAGCCATATAGTCCTGCTTACAGATGCTCTGGCCATAGTCACAGCGCTAAAAAGGCAGAAAAGTACTGAGCTTAATTACTTAAGTCTGTATACAACCATTCATTTACATTTCGTTGCTCTAAATGCTACACACATAGAATTTATTCTTAAATGCATTAATTGTCCTTCAGTCCACTACTTACTGTGGCAATGCATTCCAAGCATTTACCACTCTATGTCTAAAAAAAAATATTTGTTAAAATCTAATCTGGACCTCTCTTTAGTTAATTTGTAGCTATGCCTTCTTATTCTTGTGGGTGGCCGTATTTTGAAAAACTTGTTATAGTCTAATTTATCTGTTCCTTTGATTATCTTATAAACCTGTATTGTCACCTCGAATTCTTCTCTTTTTTAGACACTGTAGACCAGTTTTTCTCTTTCCTCATAACTGCAATTCTGGAATCCCACTATCAGCTTTGTCGCAATTTTTTATATTCCTTCCAGCATGTTTATATCCCCTCTATGATAAGGACTCCACACCTGTACACAGTACTCCAATCTAGGTCTGACTAATGCTTTATACAGTTTGACTATCACTTCCTTGCTCCTATGTTTAATAGGATATTATTTTTATCATACCTAAAATTGCATTTACCTTTTTCACTGTTACCTGGACTTGCTCATTCACCTTACCTGAATGATCTTTTATAACCCTTAGGTCCCTTTCCTTTTCTATAATTCTTATATTGTTCTCGCCCATTCTGTAATTATGTTTCATATTGGATCTACCCATGTGGATGACTGTACATTTATCTACATTAAATCTGCAAGCGCCACTCACTTTACCTGTATGATCTATTGTAACCCCTAGGTCTCTTTTCTTTTCAATCTTTCTAATAATGTTCTCACCCATTCTGTAATTATGTTCTTCGTCGTTCGTTCTCAATCTCCCGCTACCAAACCCTGAACAGGACTTTGCAAGTAGCAGCATGTAGTCCGTGGAACGGAATGCATTGTGGCGCTAGTTTACAGCTTGGCTGCGATATTTGCACCTTTTGGTCCAACACATCCGTCTTCGGCAGCGTAATATGTTCCGTATTGGATCTACCCATGTTACTATATTCTCGCTTTCAAATAAACCACAGAACACCAAAATAAGTCTTAGCAGCAAATATCTGTGGCCAAACAACAACCCAAACTACTTGGCCGTCACATTTGATCGGCGCATGACATGGAAAAGTCAGATCGAGAGAAACCAAAGGAGAGCCAGACAAAGAATGACAATCATGAGGAAACTTACTGGCACAAGCTGGGGAGCAGACGAAAAAATACTGAAGAAACTGTACACTGGAAGAATGAGACCAGTTCTCGGGTATGGCATTGCGGCATGGGCAACAGCGGCAAAGGCGAACTTTGATAAAATTAGCAAACTTCAAAACCAAGCCATGAGAGTTATAACAGGAGGCATGAAGTCAACGCCAATTGTAGAACTAGAAAAGATTATAAATCTGCAATCCATGACCGACAGAAGAGACTGCAGAGCCCAGCAGCAAGCAGAGAAACTCAAAAGACTGACAGATCATCCAATGCACCAGAGACTAAATAGATTTGAAAAAGGGAAACTAAAGCGGAGAAACTTTGCAGAAATAGCCAAAGCAAAGATGAGCGAAGACCCTATGAACACCGTAAAAATACCAAAGCCCATCCAGACTTAACGCAAACCCACATGGAAGCAGCATAAAACTACCCAAGCATGGACTGGACCCATGCATACACCGACGGTTCTGTAACAAACACAACACAGAATGGTGGGGGAGGGGTATTCCTGAGCCTAACAAATGGTAGAAAAATAACACTGTCAGTGGCAACTGGAAAATTCTCAAGCAATTTCAGAGCGGAGGCAGAGGCACTGAAGGCTGCAGTAAAAGCAATGCTGACAGGTGAAAGCAATGAAAGCCAGATAGTCCTGTTTACAGATGCCCTGGCTGTGGTTACAGCACTAAAAAGCCAGAAAAATACCGAACTTAATGATTTAAGAGCAGTACTCTGTCAACTATGCCAGCAGTCCGCACCAAAGAGAGTTGTGGTACAGTGGGTTCCATGCCACTGTAACATCCAAGGCAACGAGGAGGCAGACAGACTGGCAAAAGAAGGTGCAAGACTACCACAACCAGATTCTAGTGTGACCTACTAAGATTCCAAAAGGTTTATTAGGGCCAGATACATGGCCAAATGGGAAACAGAACATACTGGCTACACAAAAAATGATGCCTACTACCAGTTGAACAGAAAAGAGCAGGTCGTGGTCTTCAGACTCCGCACAGGACACAACAGACTGAGGTACCACCTATTCAATAAACTGAAGATAGGTGGCACTGACGATTGCACCTGTGGTACAGGGAAAATGACAGCTGAACATCTGCTGCAAAATTGCTCGACATACGAAGACCAGAGAAAGCACATGTGGCCATCACCAGTGCCAACACAAGACAAGCTCCTTGGCAGTGTCGACAGCCTCAGGATGACAGCTGCTTTCTTCGAACAAATTCAAGTTGACGTCTGACAGCGTACGAAGAAGAAGAAGAAGGATCTAGCCATGTGGATGACTGTACATTTATCTACATTAAACTCCATTTGCCAGCTTACAGACCATTCTCAAATGTTATCCAAATCCGATCTCAATATATCCACTTCTGCTTTAGATGAGACACTACTGCATAGTTTTGTGTCAATGAATTTTGCAATCATGGATCCCATATCAATGCCCAAATCGTTTATATTTATCAAGAACAAAATTGGTCCCAAAACCGAGCCCTGTGGCATTACACTTTTTTGTTACACCAGTCAGAGTACTCCTTATTTACGCCCACTCTCTGCCTTCTTCCCATTAACCAATTTTCAATCCATTTGGCAACTTCCCCTAATTTGTCCATGTGATTTTAAATTTCAAAATAATCTTTGATGAGGTACTTTATCAAAGTTCTTTGCAAAATCTAGATAAATAAAATCCACTTTCTCCCCTTTATCTATCATTTTCGTAACCTCCTCCATGAATTCTGATAGATTTTATAGATTTATTGACTCTAAGAATTTACAGACAATGCTCGTTAAACTCACACGTCTATAATTCGCTGGATCTGATTTGTTGCCCTTTTTGAATAACGGGATCACTCCTGCATCGTTCCAATCCCGTGAAACAATCCCCCTTGCAAGTGATTGAGAACATAATATAGCCAATGGTTTTGCTAGTTGGTCTCTAATTTCAAACAGCAAGTTTGGATGAATACCATCTTGACCTGGACATTTATTCACTTTCAACCCCTCCAGTTTTTTTAAAAACCATTGTGAATGTACAATGATAATATTTGGTGTACATGTACACACAATGTACAGCTTGAACATAGTCTGTTTGTATATGCAGGTACTATGATGTTCCAATTGCGACGTTGGATTTTGCATCCCTATATCCATCGATAATGATGGCTCACAATCTCTGCTACACCACTCTGCTCAATCCGGCTGCCATCAAGAATGAAGGGTAAGCCATATTGTGGAATCTCATATTGGTCAGTGGTTGAGGCTCTGGCAGTGGGTCAGGCGGTTATCACCCGGTGCATCTTTTAATAAACTCAGCGTCAAGACCAGCAGATGGGTCAGTATCTCTGTGTCTAAACACACATGGCAACACACACCGTACACACACCGCACTGCAGCAATACACACAAATCATACACAATCACACACACACACCGCACTGTACCAACACACACACAAAACATCCTGTATCCAGCTGCATTAGTTCTTGCACACACATTTGTGCTTGTATCGTGCTGTATAAGCTGTTGCAGTAGATGACAGTAACACAGGAGACAGAAGGAACAAGCCATCGAGACAGCCTGAGACACATCCCAGGAGACAGAAGGAACAAGCCATCGAGACAGCCTGAGAGACATCCCAGGAGACAGAGAAGGAACAAGCCATCGAGACAGCCTGAGAGACATCCCAGGAGACAGAGAAGGAACAAGCCATCGAGACAGCCTGAGAGACATCCCAGGAGACAGAGAAGGAACAAGCCATCGAGACAGCCCAGGAAACAGAAGGAACAAGCCATCGAGACAGCCCAGGAAACAGAAGGAACAAGCCATCAAGACAGCCTGAGAGACATCCCAGGAGACAGAGAAGGAACAAGCCATCGAGACAGCCTGAGAGACATCCCAGGAGACAGAGAAGGAACAAGCCATCGAGACAGCCTGAGAGACATCCCAGGAGACAGAGAAGGAACAAGCCATCGAGACAGCCTGAGAGACATCCCAGGAGACAGAGAAGGAACAAGCCATCGAGACAGCCTGAGAGACATCCCAGGAGACAGAGAAGGAACAAGCCATCGAGACAGCCCAGGAAACAGAAGGAACAAGCCATCAAGACAGCCTGAGAGACATCCCAGGAGACAGAGAAGGAACAAGCCATCGAGACAGCCTGAGAGACATCCCAGGAGACAGAGAAGGAACAAGCCATCAAGACAGCCTGAGAGACATCCCAGGAGACAGAAGGAACAAGCCATCAAGACAGCCCAGGAAACAGAAGGAACAAGCCATCAAGACAGCCCAGGAGACAGAGAAGGAACAAGCCATCAAGACAGCCCAGGAGGCAGAGAAGGAACAAGCCATCAAGACAGCCCAGGAGACAGAGAAGGAACAAGCCATCAAGACAGCCCAGGAGACAGAGAAGGAACAAGCCATCGAGACAGAAGGAACAAGCCATCAAGACAGCCCAGGAGACAGAGAAGGAACAAGCCATCAAGACAGTCCAGGAGACAGAGAAGGAACAAGCCATCAAGACAGTCCAGGAGACAGAGGAGTAACAAGCCATCAAGACAGCCCAGGAGGCAGAGAAGGAACAAGCCATCAAGACAGTCCAGGAGACAGAGAAGGAACAAGCCATCAAGACAGCCCAGGAGGCAGAGAAGGAACAAGCCATCAAGACAGCCCAGGAGGCAGAGAAGGAACAAGCCATCAAGACAGCCCAGGAGACAGAGAAGGAACAAGCCATCAAGACAGCCCAGGAGACAGAGAAGGAACAAGCCATCGAGACAGAAGGAACAAGCCATCAAGACAGTCCAGGAGACAGAGAAGGAACAAGCCATCAAGACAGCCCAGGAGACAGAGAAGGAACAAGCCATCAAGACAGCCCAATAGACAGAGAAGGAACAAGCCATCAAGACAGCCCAGGAAACAGAAGGAACAAGCCATCAAGACAGCCCAGGAGACAGAGAAGGAACAAGCCATCAAGACAGCCCAGGAGACAGAGAAGGAACAAGCCATAGAGACAGCCCAGGAGACAAGGAACAAGCCATCGAGACAGCCCAGGAGGCAGAGAAGGAACGAGACAGCCCAGGAGACAGAAGGAACAAGCCATCGAAACATCCCAGGAGAGAAAAGGAACAAGACATCCAACGGTTATAATGGCTTCATCCTGCTGAGAACATAGGTAGTTTATTTATCTTGAAAGCAATGCCCTGACATTGCAGGCAAGCCAACCAGCCATCTGGAGGACACAGGAAGAGATCCACAAAGGAGGGATCAAACACTAGTGTATGGTTTGACCATGTAGATAATTCTCTGACCATGGAGAGTCTGTTTACCAGAACCAGTCAGAAACAGAGGACATGGTCCTATTTGTTGGTCATCCTGCATGAGCCTTTTGAAAGAGAATTACATCTGTGTTAAACATGGAGTGAATACACACATCCTTTTCTGGAGTCTGGATCTTGTAACGGAAGGAATAGAAAGAATTATTCACAAGAGACTACTGTTGGTAGACTTCCTGGAAGTGAGGTGTTTTAGGATGTAAACACTGGCTTAGTTACATGGTGCCTGCCATACTAGAGCAGATAGGGCATTGTTGACCATAGATATGTCGCTGGACAGGCCTGCCATACTAGAGAAGATAGGGCATTGTTGACCATAGATATGTCGCTGGACAGGCCTGCCATACTAGAGAAGATAGGGCATTGTTGACCATAGATATGTTGCTGGACAGGCCTGCCATACTAGAGAAGATAGGGCATTGTTGACCATAGATATGTTGCTGGACAGGCCTGCCATACTAGAGCAGATAGGGCATTGTTGACCATAGATATGTCGCTGGACAGGCCTGCCATACTAGAGAAGATAGGGCATTGTTGACCATAGATATGTTGCTGGACAGGCCTGCCATACTAGAGCAGATAGGGCATTGTTGACCATAGATATGTCGCTGGACAGGCCTGCCATACTAGAGCAAAGTGTCCAGTCGGCCACAACTCATCATGACTTCTCACTCTCTCCATGTGTTGACCAGATTGACTGAGGACCAGTACATCAAGACCCCATCTGGCAACTTTTTCAGTAAAGCCTCGGTCAGGAAGGGCTTGCTACCAGAGATCTTGGAGCACCTGCTGTCTGCTAGAAAAAAGTCAGTGTCTCAGTCATGTCATGCTCATTAATGCCATACATTCATGTCACTCACAGTCATGTCACACAGTCATGCCACTCACATTCATGTCACCCACAGTCATGCCACAGTCATGCCACTCACATTCATGTCACTCTCAATCCTCCCACTCAACCATCTCACCCACTCAATCATCCCACTCAACCATATCATCTACTCAATCATCCCACTCAATCATCCCACTCAATCATCTCACTCACTCAATCATCTCACTCACTCAATCATCCCACTCACTCAATCATCCCACTCAACCATCTCACTCACTCAATCATCCCACTCAACCATATCACTCACTGAATCATCCCACTCAATCATCCCACTCACTCAATCATCCCACTCAATCATCCCACTCACTCAATCATCCCACTCAACCATCTCACTCACTCAATCATCCCACTCAATCATCCCACTCAACCATCTCACTCACTCAATCATCCCACTCAACCATATCACCCACTCAATCATCTCACTCAATCACCCACTCAATCATCTCACTCACTCAATCACCCACTCAATCATCTCACTCACTCAATCACCCACTCAATCATCTCACTCACTCAATCATCCCACTCAACCATATCACTCACTTAATCATCCCACTCAATCATCCCACTCAACCATATCACTCACTCAATCATCCCACTCAATCATCCCACTCAACCATATCACTCACTCAATCATCCCACTCAATCATCCCACTCAACCATCTCACCCACTCAGTCACCCACTCAGTCATCTCACTCAATTCTACTCAGTTGCACATATTCTTACTCACTCAGTCACCCACTCAGTCATCTCACTCAATTCTACTCAGTTGCACATATTCTTACTCACTCAGTCATCTCACTCAGTCATCTCACTCAATTCTACTCAGTTGCACATATTCTCACTCACTCAGTCATCTCACTCAATTCTACTCAGTTGCACATATTCTCACTCACTCAGTCATCTCACTCAGTCACCCACTCAGTCATCTCACTCAATTCTACTCAGTTGCACATATTCTTACTCACTCAGTCATCTCACTCAGTCACCCACTCAGTCATCTCACTCAATTCTACTCAGTTGCACATATTCTTACTCACTCAGTCATCTCCCTCAGTCACCCACTCAGTCATCTCACTCAATTCTACTCAGTTGCACATATTCTCACTCACTCAGTCATCTCACTCAATTCTACTCAGTTGCACATATTCTCACTCACTCAGTCATCTCACTCAATTCTACTCAGTTGCACATATTCTCACTCACTCAGTCATCTCACTCAATTCTACTCAGTTGCACATATTCTCACTCAGTCATCTCACTCAATTCTACTCAGTTGCACATATTCTCACTTACTCAGTCATCTCACTCAATTCTACTCAGTTGCACACATTCTCACCCACTCAGTCATCCCACTCAATCATCCTACTCAACCATCTCACCCACTCAGTCATCTCACTCAGTCACCCACTCAGTCATCTCATTCAATTCTACTCAGTTGCACATATTCTCACCTCTTGTTGTTTGCAACAAAACCAGGACCAGCAATTCCTCTAGGACTTTATCATCCAGGTCAAATCTAACTCAAATTGCCAGTTGTTCTGTGTCAGTGACTCATCCAAAGCTAGACTGAAACCAGTTCTGTGTCAGTGACTCATCCAAAGCTGGACTGAAACCAGTTCTGTGTCAGTGACTCATCCAAAGCCAGACTGAGACCAGATGAATTCTTCAAATCACAAATCAATTGATGAAATGAATCACTGGACAATATGTCTTGCCACAGGCTGGTGAGACAGCTGAAGATTTGATATCTACTTCTTAATCTCATCTTTGTTCTTACATCCAGCAAATAGAAGGTCTGGACTTTCTGGCAAACATAGTTTAACAGTTTCACCATCTGAGTATGGGTTCTGCTTCTTAGCTAAAACCCAGCCTATCTTTATGGATGCCTCAGTAGCACAGTCACTTGAACACTAAAACCCAGCCTATCTTTATGGATGCCTCAGTAGCACAGTCACTTGAACACTAAAACCCAGCCTATCTTTATGGATGCCTCAGTAGCACAGTCACTTGAACACTAAAACCCAGCCTATCTTTATGGATGCCTCAGTAGCACAGTCACTTGAACACTAAAACCCAGCCTATCTTTATGGATGCCTCAGTAGCACAGTCACTTGAACACTAAAACCCAGCCTATCTTTATGGATGCCTCAGTAGCACAGTCACTTGAACACTAAAACCCAGCCTATCTTTATGGATGCCTCAGTAGCACAGTCACTTGAACACTAAAACCCAGCCTATCTTTATGGATGCCTCAGTAGCACAGTCACTTGAACACTAAAACCCAGCCTATCTTTATGGATGCCTCAGTAGCACAGTCACTTGAACACTAAAACCCAGCCTATCTTTATGGATGCCTCAGTAGCACAGTCACTTGAACACTAAAACCCAGCCTATCTTTATGGATGCCTCAGTAGCACAGTCACTTGAACACTAAAACCCAGCCTATCTTTATGGATGCCTCAGTAGCACAGTCACTTGAACTCAATCGTCGACAACAATCACTGTGCTGGCCATGAAGATTTGTTTTTAGGGAAACAACTTTGACTTCTCTTACCTTGGTACCAATTTGGTAATGTTTATCCAAATCTCCATGCACGCACTTGTAGTGTCTCCGTAGATTGGCCTGACAGATATCGAATTCTGGCATATCAAACACACGGCAAAGTAAACACAAAAATCCAGTTCCTACGACTCATTCAAAGTGCAGTTCTCTTCCGGGACTGTCCGTTTTGGTAGCTTCACTCGATATGCTTGGCATGTTTTCGATTTTATTTTAGATATAATGGTACTCAGTGGTCTGGAGATAAGGTGTCCGCCTTGGGTGCTGGACGTCGCTCGTTCGAATCACGGTTGAGACTGGGATTTTTTCACGTGGATCTGCTGGTAAAAATTCCTCTGATCTTTGGGTAGTGAGGTCGAACACCCGTGTTCAGTGTCGAGCACGTTAAAAATTCCTTAGCAGTTGGAAATTGAAAAGAGTAGGCATAACGGCCACTGACCGGACAAAATTCAAATAAAAAATCTACCCAAGCTATTTGTACCTTTCCCCAGGTTGTTTGTTAAGAGCAGCTATAGATGGCACCTTACTGGCTGTGGATCTACTTAGCTCTAGTGTTTGAATCTATTAAGATGGACTCGCACAACGGTTAAACCACCCTCCAAGAAACGGGTTATATACAGACTCTGTAGAGTCTTCTAAACCAGTAAAAAGAAGTTAGTGGGAACGTTGGTAGTAATTAGAACACTGCTTACAAAGATATGTGCGTGAAATGTACCGCAGATAACAGCTTCCTGTTTGGGTAATTTAAGAAGGGAGAGTTCATTCATCTGCAACACGTTGTGTATTAATGTACCATATAGCTATTATTTTTAAAATAGTCATTTTGATATATGGCATTAGCTGTAACACAATATAACCCTTGATTTTATTTTGTTGATGCCAGCTCACAAGTAGCCAATTGGTATAATTTTTTTCACACAAATTCCAAATATTGTTTGAGCTTTGGTGGGCCATTTTAATTGAGTTGGACAACACTGATCTACAAGTTAATCATCCGGACGTTGACCCCAATCTGATATTGATTTCCTTTGTGTTCAAAGAGCCAAGGCAGACTTGAAAAATGAAACGGACCCATTTAAACAAAAAGTCTTGGATGGTCGACAGCTGGCCTTGAAGATCACGGCCAACTCTGTGTATGGTTTCACTGGGGCTCAAGTGGGAAAGCTGCCTTGCCTGGAGATCTCACAGGTAGTACATGTGTGTCAGCTACAGGTGCATACGTCCACCTGGTGGGTGTGTGTGTCAGCTACAGGTGTATACATCCACCTGGTGGGTGTGTGTGTCAGCTACAGGTGTATACCTCCACCTGGTGGGTGTGTGTGTCAGCTACAGGTGTATACATCCACCTGGTGGGTGTGTGTCAGCTACAGGTGTATACCTCCACCTGGTGAGTGTGTGTGTGTGTCAGCTACAGGTGTATACGTCCACCTGGTGGATGTGAGTGTCAGCTACAGGTGTATATGTCCACCTGGTGGGTGTGTGTGTCAGCTACAGGTGTATACCTCCACCTGGTGTGTGTGTGTGTCAGCTACAGGTGTATACCTCCACCTGGTGGGTGTGTGTGTCAGCTACAGGTGTATACGTACTCCTGGTGGGTGTGAGTGTCAGCTACAGGTGTGTGTATACGTCCACCTGGTGGGTGTGTGTCAGCTACAGGTGTATACGTCCTCCTGGTGGGTGTGTGTCAGCTACAGGTGTGTACGTCCACCTGGTGGGTGTGAGTGTCAGCTACAGGTGTATACGTCCACCTGGTGGGTGTGTGTGTCAGCTACAGGTGTATACCTCCACCTGGTGGGTGTGTGTGTCAGCTACAGGTGTGTACGTCCACCTGGTGGGTGTGAGTGTCAGCTACAGGTGTATACGTCCACTGGTGGGTGTGTGTGTGTGTCAGCTACAGGTGTATACGTCCACCTGGTGTGTATGTGTCAGCTACAGGTGTATACCTCCACCTGGTGAGTGTGTGTGTGTCAGCTACAGGTGTATACGTCCACCTGGTGGGTATGAGTGTCAGCTACAGGTGTGTACGTCTACCTGGTGGGTGTGTGTGTCAGCTACAGGTGCATACGTCCACCTGGTGGGTGTGTGAAAGCTACAGGTGTATACATCCACCTGGTGGGTGTGAATGTCGGCTACAGGTGTGTACGTCCACCTGGTGGGTGTGTGTGTCAGCTACAGGTGTATACGTCCACCTGGTGAGTATCAGCTACAGGTGTATACGTCCACCTGGTGGATGTGTGTGTCAGCTACAGGTGTGTACGTCCACCTGGTGGGTGTGAGTGTCAGCTACAGGTGTGTACGTCCACCTGGTGGGTGTGAGTGTCAGCTACAAGTGTGTACATCCACCTGGTGGGTGTGTCAGCTACAGGTGTATATGCCTACAAGTGTGTTCCTTCTAGGGTGTGTGCCTGCCTGCCTGCCTCTCTGTCACTTTGTAGCAGATCCCACTGTTTACACTAGGTTATTCTAACTAAAACGTTACCACACTCAACCACAGCATTCATGATCACACGCAGCAAATAATATAGCACACAGCAGATGGCATATTTATTATATAATACTCATGCAGCACTATCAAAGTGAGTACAATGAAATTACACACAATACAAGAAATATCATCTTAACTAAATATTCATAAGTATATATATATATGTTAATATAAATATTAACTAAAGTGGAAATTTTAAGCAGTAGCTATTGATCGAATTCCTAACTATCAAAACCCAGTTCTATTGCCGTACACACATCACACACACATCTCCTTATCTGCATCCTCAACACACTCTCAAAAACTCTTCCTCACTTAAATCCCCTCAGGCGGGTGATCTGGACATAATGCATTCAATATATTCCACGTATACTCACAATGATCTCTGAACTCAGTCGATCTGTGTATACACACAACTCTAGAACATAACCTCGTTCCCTCGGTGTCAACACACACCACACACACGTCTAGATCTCACCTAGTCGATCTACACACTCGCTTAACTCACCAGGCCATACCTCGTTCACAAGGTGTCCTGCATACAACACACATTCAGATTACCTCTAGATACGCACACACCTATTTCAGCAACCTGTTTGAGCGATCCTGTTTATCTCTAACATTCGTACAACAGTCTATCAATCGCTCCTCTATCAAATCGATGAGCTAAACAGACTTCTATCTACATTCTCTCTCTCTCGCTTTCATTCCCTCACCATGACAGCCTCCCACTTGAGCTAAACTTTGTCTAGTGTTATATATACTCTAGCAGTATCAGCGCTATCCAATGGATCTCTGGGGGATGGCTCTATTCAGTCGTTATTGGAACAAATTACTCTGAACACCTGTCACTCAAATATCGCAGCAAGCTCTCTGCTGCCCACCTGCCTGTCACTCATCCCCAACTACCCAAATCGGAACGCCAGTGGTCAGTTCCTACCTGTACACATTCTTTCCCCCAACTCCGTTTTCCTTGTTGAGATGGTGAGTGACCTTTGGCGTAGTGTCCAGACGGAAAGTGACCTTGGCGTAGTGTCCAGATGGAGAGTGACCTCTTGGCACACATTCAGGTACCTTTGTTCTTAGAGTCGCCAACCACATCAACCCTGCCCTAAACGCTCATGCTCAGGCTGAAACTGTTACAACTTTCTCTCTCTCTCTATATGTCTCTATCTATATATGTCTCTCTCTCTATATCTCTCTAAATATCTGTGTGTCTCTCTATATGTCCCTCTCTGTCTCTGTATGTCTCTTTCTCTATATATGTCTCTCACTCTCTATATGTCTATATATATGTCTCTCTTTATGTCTCTTTCTCTGTCTCTCTATCTCAAAGAGGTCTTGACTTCAATGTGGAATACAGAGAGGTTTTCACTTCAATGTAACAGAGAGTTCTTGACCTCAATGTGACAGACCGGTCTTGACTTCAATGTGACAGAGAGGTCCTGACTTTAGCGTGACAGACATATAGGTCTTGACTTTAGTGTGACAGACATATAGGTCTTTACTTTATTGTGACAGGTCTTGACTTCAATGTGACATACAGACAGGCCTTGACTTCAATGTGACATACAGACATGCCTTGACTTCAATGTGACATACAGATAGGTCTTGACTTCAGTGTGACAGACAGTGAGACCACAACTCAATGAACTCAATTGTGACTTGCCAGAGTGTGACATCGTTTGGCCGCCTGATGATTGAGGTCACCAAGCAGCACGTGGAGGAGACCTATACTAAAGCTAACGGATACAGCCACGATGCTAAGGTCAGCTATTGTAGATCTTAGCTCCATTCTATTGTAGATCTTGGCTCCATACTATTGTGGCTCTTAGCTCCATTCTATTGTAGATCTTAGCTCCATGTTATTGTAGATCTTAGCTCAATTCAATTGTACATCTTAACTCCATGTTATTCTAGATCTTAGCTCCATATTATTGTAGATCTTGGCTCCATTCTATTGTAGATCTTAGCTCTATTGTAGATCTTAGCTCCATTCTATTGTAGGTCTTAGCTCCATTCTATTGTAGGTCTTAGCTCCATTCTATTGTGATCTTAGCTCCATTCTATTTAGATCTTAGCTCAATTCTATTGTACATCTTAACTCCATGTTATTGTAGATCTTAGCTCCATATTATTGTAGATCTTGGCTCCATTCTATTGTAGATCTTAGCTCCATTCTGTTGTAGATCTTAGCTCCATTCTATTGTAGGTCTTAGCTCCATTCTGTTGTAGATCTTAGCTCCATTCTATTTAGATCTTAGCTCAATTCTATTGTACATCTTAACTCCATGTTATTGTAGATCTTAGCTCCATATTATTGTAGATCTTGGCTCCATTCTATTGTAGGTCTTAGCTCCATTCTATTGTGATCTTAGCTCCATTCTATTGTAGATCTTAGCTCCATTCTATTGTAGATCTTAGCTCCATTCTATTTTAGATCTTAGCTCCATTCTATTGTAGATCTTAGCTCCATTCTATTGTAGATCTTAGCTCCATTCTATTGTAGATCTTAGCTCCATTCTATTTTAGATCTTAGCTCCATTCTATTGTAGATCTTAGCTCCATTCTATTGTAGATCTTAGCTCCATTCTATTGTAGATCTTAGCCTCTGTTTAAAAAAAATGTGCTCTGTTGTAGGTTGATTTTAGCTCATTTCTACAGTTTATTGCAGCACTTTCTGTTTATTTTAGCTCCCTTATTTTAACACCTTATTTTTTCTTCCTCTTATTTTAACTTCTTCTTATTTGAACACCCCTGGGGGGGGGGGGTGAGGGTGAGCAGGTTGAGGAGTGATGCAATGGATTTTGACTGGAGGGGGGGGGGGAAGATAAGTACAACCTGTGAAGCATCACACCTTAAAGCGGCAGAGGGAGTGATGTGTGATACTTATAGAATATCTTGGGAACAACAGCTGGTTTGTATATGAGGTTGTGGTCCTGGGACACTGACACTTTATAACGGCCCACCTAAGTACAGGTAGTTGTGAAACTGTCCTGATTACCCTGCTCTGACTCATTTCTTCGCAGGTCATCTATGGCGACACTGACTCGGTCATGTGCAAGTTTGGCGTCACTACTGTGGAAGAGGCCATGAAGTTGGGTCAACATGCCGCCGAGTATATCTCCACAAAATTTGTTTGTCCAATCCGTTTGGAGTTTGAGAAGGTTGGTCTGGATTTTCTTGTCTGAGCTTTAGACTCCTTGCTCAGGACACAGTACAACTCTGTGTTAGTCGAGTCTGATAACATGGTACAACTCTGTGTGTTAGTCTAGTCTGATAACATGGTACAACTCTGTTAGTCTAGTCTGATAACATGGTATAATTCTGTATGTTAGTCTAGTCTGATAACATTGTACAACTCGGTATTCTTCTTCTTCATCGTACGCTGTTTACAGCGATATTTACGTTGCACTGATTTAATTTGTTAGCCAGTGGCTCAGTGCATCCGATTTCAACAGGCGTTTCTGTAGGGTTGCCCTCCTTAGCCTTTGGCTGTCCCCAGCCTAACTGCAAGGCAGCAGTTGTTTTTGGTCAGAGTTGTCTCTCTTGGGAAGTTGTCTTGCAGGACTATCGAGTCTTCCCTACTCGTGTCTATAGCGTTTGGCAATGATATGATGGACTATGTACTAGTTTGTACTATCCCGGAAGAGAGGCAGTCCAGTGTGACTTTTTCCCAGGATCGTCACGTCCTGCCAGAAACGTAGCATATGCATATGAGTGAGGTATCTTTTTGCTCGCTCTATTTTCTCGGCTCATCTGCAGTGATGGTACGCCTAGCATTCCCCGCCACCCGGGAGCTTGCCACCATAGGACAGGAGGTGCAGTGTCCGCTGGACTGCATCTCTTCTGCGTCCATTGGAATGACTGATAGCAGACAGAGGCAAAGAGCGAGGAAGGAGTGCATTTTACCAGGTGCATTCCTGCGGCTCGATCGGGCCGGGACACAAGCCCCAGCCATGTCGTAGCCTCCCATCTCAGCGGTGCTGAGATTTTGGGCGGGATTCTGGCTTAGAGGCGTTCGGCCGTAATCCCTCAGATGGTAGCTTATCAGCCAAGCACGTGGACCAAAGTACAACTCGGTATTAACATGGTACAATTTTGTGTTAGTCTAGTCTGATAATGTGGTACAGCTTTTTGTATTAGTCTAGTCTGATAAAGTGGTACAACTTTGTGTTAGTCTAGTCTGAAAAGGTGGTACAAATTTGTGTTAGTCTAGTTTGAAAAGGTGGTACAACTTTGTGTTAGTCTAGTCTGATAACATGGTACAACTTTGTGTTAGTCTAGTCTGATAACAGGTACAACTTTGTGTTAGTCTAGTCTGAAAAGGTGGTACAACTTTGTATTAGTCTTGTCTTCTATTTCTGTCTTTCTCTCACTATCTCTCCCTCTCTCACTTTCACTCTTTCTGTCTCCTCTCTCTGCCTTGTTTCTCTTCGCTCCACAACTTGCCAGTTTTGACCATCATGTTGGTTGTTTTTGCTGTCCTGTGGCCAGGTTTATTTCCCCTACTTGTTGATCAACAAGAAAAGGTATGCAGGTCTGTACTGGACCAACCCCAAGAAACATGATAAGATGGATTGTAAGGGGATTGAAACGGTCAGAAGGGACAACTCTCCTCTGGTAGCACAGCTCATCAACACCTGCTTGCGTCTGCTGCTGATTGACAGGTGGGTACACAGGTGAAGGTCAAATTACCTAGATCATAGTATGCATGGCAATGTTTACAATAAATTATCACATGTTACTGTGGCACATGTTACTGTGGCACATGTTACTATGGCACATGTTACTATGGCACATGTTACTATGGCTGTTGACTTTGAGAGCATATAACCTTTTTATTTGTTGGCCTATAGATAAGATATGATTTTCTTCTGTTTAGAAACTTAAAGGAATGAAGTTGTTGGTGTTATTGTTTCTGTTATGTGTTAGTTTCTGAGATACAAGAAGATGTAGATGATAGTGTTTAAAAACAGCACAAACATATAGACTTACTCGCTTTCCACATCCCTTGTTTGAACCAAAAAATGTCAAAGTTCCACGGAGGACAGTTAATCGTTTACAAGATCGACATATCTGTTAGTTTTCCACTACAAACGTAATTATGATATCTACATTAACAAACAATACAATGTTTTTGGTCGAGCGCTTAACTGGCCACTGATCAGTTTCGCTCCCGAATCTTGTGTTCTATTGAAAATTTCCATGACTAACACTACATTGTTTTAAATTTCTCTTTGGATTTAAAAGTGCCTCGTTATTTGCGGACATAGTAAAGTAACATACTCTGTGAAGGCACCTGTGTTTTCGACAGACTGAAATATGTGGGATCTAGCCCTCCAATGTACCCTACATTATCAGAACCAGCCAGGTACACAGGTCAGACGATGATATCTAGGTCACATAACAATACACCATTAACCACGAAGCGAAGAGACTCCTCCAAATGTTGGCAGGCACAGCGACAGTACTAATTAAATACTCAAAAATATCCATTCGAACATTACCATTTTCATCACAACACAGACAAGCAACTACCAAAACAAACTTTACGAACATAATATTCTCAGAAGAAAATCACCAGAAACATTCAAAACACCAAACAAAACAAAGAGGAAAGCGAGCTGGTAAAAAAAAATTGAAGAGAAACCAGACGGCAATAGTGACGTCAGACCTGGAAAACCAAAACAATCCCAGGCAGACATGCAACGAAGGGAGTTCTATTCAGGGCTAACGACACCGACTACATCAGGCTGATCTAAAAAATCAGAGAAGGTAATCGGGATTGGAAGGAAGTAGGGGAGATTCTAGTGAGGTAACCAAACACAGAGCAGAAAGCTTTGCAGATTACGCAAATGTAAGCCAGGGTTCAGTGTTGATGGGGGTTCAATGGTGAGGGAGGTTGGCAGACATTTGTCTAAACAACATCAAATGTTTGAGAATATGGATATTGGAGGAGCTAAAATTGAGGGGAGAATAAAGAGTATAGATAGAACAATCATGTTGTGGTATTGGTAGGAACTAATAATGTCAACATAGATGGCACAGAAATAATTATGCAAGAGTCTTATGGGAACACTTGAGGGGGAAAAAGTACAGGAAAATCATGATGGGGTCAGACAATTTAGACAGAGCAGATGGGTTAGACTATTTAGACAGAGCAGATGGGTTACACTATTTAGACAGTGCAGATGGGTCAGACTATTTAGACAGAGCAGATGGATCAGACTATTTAGACAGTGCAGAAGGGTCAGACTATTTAGACAGAGCAGATGGGTCAGACTATTTAGACAGTGCAGATGGGTCAGACTATTTAGACAGTGCAGATGGGTCAGACTATTTAGACAGAGCAGATGGATCAGACTATTTAGACAGTGCAGATGGGTCAGACTATTTAGACAGAGCAGATGGGTCAGACTATTTAGACAGAGCAGATGGGTCAAACTATTTAGACAGAGCAGATGGGTCAGACTATTTAGACAGAGCAGATGGGTCAGACTATTTAGACAGAGCAGATGGGTCAGACTATTTAGACAGAGCAGATGGATCAGACTGATTAGGCAGTAACATAAAAGGTATCAACCTTAGGTTGCAGGTGATGTGTGCAGACTAGGGTATGAAATTTATTGATGTGAAAGTAGAGAAAAGTAAAATGCTAGACAGGAGAGGTTTACACTTAAATGAGATAGGACAGCATGTTGTAGCAAAGTATCTGTTTAATCATTGTGTTAGAAATTTAAACTAGTAAGATCTATGAAGTTTGAGACTAAAGATAGGCCTACAATAGGGTGCTATAGAGGATGCAGTCAAAGGAGAGAGTTAGGGTCAAGGAAGTGTGAAATCAGTAGTGGAAAAGCAAAAATGATAAAGCAAAAGCAAAAATTGGAAAAACAAACTAAAATGTTTTTAATGCAAATGTGAGAAGCATAGTAAATAAAAGAGAAGAATTGGAATTGTATGAAGAATAAGAAAAACCAGAGATAATAGGGTTAACAGAATCATGGACATATGAGGAGATTGGAGATAGTGAACTTGAAATAGAGGGATATACAATGTTAAGGAAAGATAGGATAGTTGGAGACAATGCTAAGGGAGGTGGCGTTTTATTATACTCAAAGATGATCTATCATCTGGCAACAAAGATGCAAGTGTATGGGGAGAAATAGGAAGTCGGGGTGAAAAAAACAGTGATTGGGGTGTGCTACAGATGTCCATCAAGTCAAAAAGAGGAAAATGAGGAGCTGATTAGAAGCATAGCAAAGGTAAAATCATGGAAATTATTAATGAGGGATTTAAACTTTCCAGAAATAAAATAGGATATGGCAGAAGCATTTGTAGAGTCTAAACCTTTTAAGTGCATAACACAATTTTTGGATTCAACATGTAGAAGCAGCCACCAGAAACAAAAACACACTCGACCTAGTTTTTACTACTGAGGAAAATATGATTGAAAATGTTATTGTTAGGGAACTCAAGTGACCATCAAATCATCCTTTGGGATCTTAAAGCAGAGAAAGAAGTTAACATAAACATAATCTGGAAAGATATTGTCGGAGAAACAGATGTTGAACAAGAATAGGAGAGTTTCAAAACAGTTTTAGAAAAGCTAAAAGAGGAATGCGTTCCATGTAGGGAGGTGAACACCAAGCATAAAAAGTGGATAACTTGCTTTGTAGTTAAATGTAAAGAGCTAAAAATCAAGAATAGACAAAATATATAGAGGAAGGTCAATCAAAAGAAACATTTATATATCCTTTAGCACGCCCTTGTCCTATACTCTCTAACCAACTCGGCTTACAAAAATGGTGTGCATAAATTTTTTATTTTTTATTTGAACGGAGCCACTCCCGACAGCCATTTTTTACTGCTGAATACGTCCACCATATATACACAATATTTTGCTGGTTAAAGTATTGTATGTTCAATTACAAATGGCTTTTGAACAGTTTTAATTTTGTATACGGCGTTTGGAGCAAGCCGACTTTTTGCGAAAGGTGAAGTAGGTTGTTGGGAACAATCTTTATTGAGTAGATCTGTTTATTTTGTTTGTTTAGATGAAAGAACTACGTTTGAATTGGAAACTAACAGTTGTGTCGATAGTGTAAACACAGTATCGATACATTGTTATGGTTTTCTATCGGAGCGACAAGGCCTAGCGGTGGAGTCAACATTTTTTCCGTGATTTTCATAAATTTTCAACTTGATCTTTTTGTAACTCAGAAACTAACAAACACACAACAAAAACAACACCCACATGTTCATTATTTAATTGCGTCTCTACACACAAGAAAATCATATTTATTGACAAACAAACAGAAAAGTTACAAAATTTTGAAAGTCGACTACCAAAGCGAGAAATTAAGTTATTTAATTAGGTCAAATTTTTGTTTTAAAAAATGCGAAGTGCTAAATGTTAAAATATTTGGACAAGCAAAACATAGCTCAGAAAGTGAATAAAGCAGCAAAAAAAGACTTCAAACAAAACTTGATCATAGGATCAAGACTGATGGCAAAAGCTTTTTTTCTTATATTAGAAATAAACAAAGAACGAAAGACAAGGTAGGTCCTCTCATAGATAACACAGGAAAAATAATAAGTGAGAATAGGGAGGCAGCTAATCTACTCAATCGTACTTACTTTGGCACAATCTCCACAAAAGAAGACTGCTCCAAGATCCCAGAGCCCATAGATATTTTTCAAAGGGACATGGATACAGGGGGATTAAGATCAGTCTATATTACAGAGGAAATGGTTCTTTAAAAATTGGAATGGCTGAAAATGGATAAATGTCCAGGTCAAGATGGTATTTATCCAATTTTGATGTTTGAAATTAGAGACCTGCTAGCAAAACCATTGGCTATATTATGTTCTCAATCACTTGCAAAAGGGATTGTTCCACGGGATTGGAAAGATGCGGGAGTGATCCCCTTATTTAAAAAGGGCAAAAAATCAGATCCAGCAAATTATAGACCAGTGAGTTTAACAAGCATAGTCTGTACATTGTTAGAGTCAATAATCAAAGAAAACGTAATGCATTTAGACAAATTTAATCTAATCAGATATAGTCAGCATGGGTTTACTAGAGGAAGATCAATCTTAACAAATCTATTAGAATTCATGGGGGAAGTATTAAAATGATAGATAAAGGGGAGCCAATAGACGTTATTTATCTAGATTTTGCAAAGGTCTTTGAAAGAGTGCCTCATCAAAGATTATTTCAAAAGTTACAATCATATGGAATAGGTGAGGAAGTTGCCAAATGGATTGAACATTGGTTAACGGGAAGAAGGCAGAGGGTGGGCATAAATGAGGAGTACTCTGAGTGGTATGAAGTGTGGAGTGCCACAGGGCTCGGTTTTGGGACCAATTTTGTTCTTGATAAATGATTTGGACATTGATTGGAAAATTTGCTGATGACACAAAACTATGCAGTAGTGTCTCATCTAAAGCAGAAGTGTATTGAGGTCGGATTTTGATAAAATTTGAGGATGGTCTGTGATCTGGCAAGTTTAACCCTTTCTCTGCCCCACTTTTTTCAGCCAAGTCTGGCCCAGTGCCACCACATTTTTTGGCATGATCAGTTTTAAGGGTGACAATTTTAGAAAATCATTAAAAAATCAACCAATAAACTTGGGACCTTTAGACTTTCAGATAATGTTCGGACATGACCAAGCTTAACAATTTTAACAGCATCGTTTGACCTTGGGTCACGTGACCTTGTCGGCCATCTTGGATTTACATCTTTTATCGTAAAAAACAAGGGTATATTCAAAGAAATTTTACCAAAAATAGATAATTGATTTCAATGCTAAAACACACTGATGACATGTTAGATGACATGTTAGATGACATGCTATGAAACATTATTTGATGCTTAGATCATTTCTAACATGTTTCTTTTAGTGTTATTTGTGTCTTGCAATGCGCTATTATTTTTTAGGCCAACATAAAAAAAAAATAAAACAATGATCATATATATTTTTTCACATTTATAAGTCATGTCTTCACATCTACACATTGCAACTAACCTGTCTGTATGTACATATAGTCCATGGTTCATAATCCAAATGCAACTGCTGTTGGCGTCGCTTCCCATACTTGTCCACAGTATGATACAGTTCGAAGCATGAGACAACACACAAAGCAACATTGCAGCCTTTACAAAAATATGAAGTTTGGGCTTGCTTCCCAGCAGCATTGCAAACAACACATCTTGGTTTATGTCTGGGATTGTCATTTTGTTGATGAAGTGTCTGGCGGATAGACGATCTGAAGGTGCACTGGCACTAGAAGCAGGGGCGCTGCGAGCAACAGATGCTGCCTCAACAAAGGTTGTGCTGAGAATGTGGCGAAACTTCTTTGATGACATTTTGCTGCCTGTGGTAGTATCTTTGTAAAGAATATAGGCATTCACTGTACATGTTTTAGGCACTCGCTGTTACATGTTTCTATCAGAAAATGAAACAAAGGGAGATACCACTTTGAAGATTTGTGGAGGTAGGGGTAAGTGCTGAAAATTTGGTCAAAGTGGTCGACACCCCCCATGTGAAGATTGTAGTTCTCAATCAATGCTGGCTTGTGTACAATTCTTCCATTGGGATGGCCTTTAGTGCGCAACCTTTTTTTGTATTATATAATTTCAACAGTGGAGATATGGCTTATTCCCTCATTATCCATCCATGTGACAGCCAACATGGACTCATCAGCTCTTACCACAAATCGAGAAGGTTCACCTTTCTTCAGCTTGACATACTTTTTTTCCAGTTGGTCTGGAAATTGTTTCCTGTTTTCAGAAACAGTCCCACAACCTCCAGCGTTTGGACCTCTGAGTTGCAATAACAGTTCTGGTGATGTATAATAAGAGTCGGGAACACAATATGACCTTTCCCCTTGTAGTCTGTAAGAAGCTCATGTACGACTCTTGCGCTAATTGATTCACCTGGATCTCGATTTTCCTCTTTGCCTGTATCAATTTTCAGCTTGAGGCAGTAGTGCGTTGAAGAATCTGCCAAAACAAACACCTTGAACCCCCATTTTGTGTGTTTGGCATGGAGATATTGCTTCATGTGTATTCGTCCCTTGAATCTTACCATTGATTCATCAGTTGCAAGATGCTGGCCAGGAGTGTAGAATTGCCCAAATGTTGTCCAGTAAGCCTTAAATCTTGAATAAAGGATTGTATCCAGGCTGTCCCCTATCTATTCTTTGGACATTGTCACAAAAATGTAGAAATGAACAAAGAGTTTGGTAGCGGTTCCTACTCATGACTCTCGTGAACAGCGTTTGAGTAAGCCAATGAGCCGTTTCCAAATAATCACTTAGTGAAGGCTTTTTGCACTATCTCATTGCAATTTGAAGACCAAGAAAAGCTTCAACTTCCTCAAAAGATGTAGGCTGCCAATTCTGTTTACGGGACTTATCAGAATAACTATTACTGTTAGCATGTTGTTCTGCATAGCGATTTGTCTCTTGTACAATAAGTGTGATTGTAGCGTCTGGGAAGTAGAGTCTAAAACAATCTCTAACTGAAATGTGGTGTTTACCTGTTCTAGAACATATTGTAGTACCCAATTCTGTGCAAACACATTCTCTACAGTTTCTGGAACTGTCCGTGTCCACTTGTTTTCATTATGTTTAGGTCTAGCAGTGGCAGTGCCACACCTCCTTTTTAGAGGTTGGGGTCCATCTCCTGCCCCTACACCACAAGAACTATCTCCTGTAGACCGATTATCGTCATCACTTGAATCGACGTTCAGTTCTATATCAGATTCTGAGTCCGTTATATCACTAGAATTAGCTTAAAAGTCTGAATCAGGGTCATTATGTACCTGAGTATCATCAGCTCATTGTGAAGTGTTTGTTTCCGTATTGAAAAAAATGCGATTAAAAACGTATTTTGGACTGTCAGTGTTAAAATAATCAAACTACATGCATTACAGTAGGGAGTTGGGTGGATCTAGAGAAGGCATTTGACAAAGTGGGGAAAGAGGGGCTTAAAGTCAAGCTACGAAGAAGTGAAGTATCTGGAAAATGTACAGATGGATCAGCCACTCTCAACCAAACAGCAAGAGAGAGCTGGAAAAACAAAACTGAAAGTCTCAACCTAGACAAAGAAGGGAACAAGCTATGGAAGCTAGTCAGAGCCATGAACGACGAAACCCCTTCAAACAAACAAATTACCATCAAGCAGGGCGAAAACTTGCTCACAGGAAAAAAAGCCGCAAACGCTTTTGTAGAACACTATGCCAAAGCAAACCACATCGAGGTCCCTGCAGATAGGCATACAGACATTAGTGAAGAGCAAAAGGGGCACGACAACATCAATACGGCACCAGAAGAGCATATGATGGCCAAATTAACGAGTGAAATGGAAGAGGCCATGAGAACATTAAAGAAAAGAAAATCTCCCGGAAAAGACGGGATAACAAACGAAATGCTGATGGGGCTGGGCCAAACAGCGAAGAGGAAACTGCTATCGGTCCTGAACCAAAGCTGGAAAAGGGGAATTGTACCCCAGGCATGGAAAGACGCAGTACTTGTACCAGTACCAAAGAAAGGAAAGGATAAAACAGATCCAAATGGATACAGGCCTATCAGCCTACTGAGCTGTATGGGAAAACTGATGGAACGTATGATAAACACCAGACTGATGTGGCATCTGGAAGAAAAACGAATACTAATTCCACAGCAAGCCGGCTTTAGACAGCACAGATTCACTGAGGACCAGGTCATCCTCATAGCCCAGGAAATAGAAGATGCCTACCAGGCACAGAAACACACAGTAGCGGTTTGGGTGGACCTGGAAAAGGCATTTGACAAAGTCTGGAAAGACGGACTTAGAGTCAAGCTAAGGAGAAGTGAAGTTTGTGGGAGAATGTACAAGTGGATCAACCACTACCTCAAACAAAGAACGGCCAGAGTCCAAGTACAAGGGCAGATCAGCAGAAAGGTGACACTCGAGCAGGGAGTACCCCAAGGGGGAGTACTGTCACCCACACTCTTCCTGGTGTATATAAACGACATTACAGAGAATATACCAAGAAGAGTCCATAGCTCAATGTTTGCAGACGATCTGGCTATGTGGACCTCTGAAAAGAATCTCACCATAGCAAGAAATCGGATGCAGCAGGCCCTAACATCGCTGGAAGAGTGGGCGAACTCATGGCTGGTCAAAATAAACGAGGAGAAAACCACATGTACAATATTCTCGCTTTCAATCAAACCCCAAAGCACCAAGTTAAGTCTAAATGGCAAATTCCTGCAGCCAAACGACAACCCAATCTATCTGGGAGTCACATTTGATCGGCGCATGACATGAAAAAGTCAGATCGAGAGAAACCGAATGAGAGCCAGAGAAAGAATGGCAATCATGAGGAAACTTGCTGGCACAAGCTGGGGAGCAGACGAAAGTATACTAAAGAAACTGTACACTGGAAGAGTGAGACCAGTTCTCGAGTATGGCATTGCGGCATGGACAACAGCAGCAAAGGCGAAGTTTAAAAAAAAAAAAAATTACCAAACTTCAAAACCAAGCCATGAGAGTTATAACAGGAGGCATGAAGTCAACGCCAATTGTAGAACTTGAAAAGATTACAAATCTGCAATCCATGACCGACAGAAGAGACTGCAGAGCCCAGCAGCAAGCAGAGAAACTCAGAAGACTGACAGACCATCCAATGCATCAGAGACTAAATAGATTTGGAAATGGGAAACTAAAGCGGAGAAACTTTGCAGAAATAGCCAAAGCAAAGATGAGTGAAGACCCTATGGACACCGTAACAACACCAAAGCCCATCCCTACTGTATGTAAACCCACATGGAAGCAGCAAATAATTCAGGAGGTGGTAGAAAATATACCAGGTATTGGAAAAAAGAACAGCCAGACTGAAAAAGAAAGAAGAGACATAAGCCTGAGGTACATAGCAGAAAACTACCCAAGCATGGACTGGACCCATGCATACACCGACGGTTCTGTAACAAATACAACACAGATCGGAGGGGCAGGGGTATTCCTGAACCTAACAAATGGTAGAAAAATAATACTGTCAGTGGCAACTGGAAAATACTCAAGCAATTTCAGAGTGGAAGCAGAGGCACTGAAGGCTGCAGGAGAAGAAATGGTGACAGGCAAAAGAAATGAAAGCCATATAGTCCTGTTTACAAATGCCCTGGCCGTAGTCACAGCACTAAAAAGCCAGAAAAATACTTAACTTAATGATTTAAGAGCAGTACTCTGTCAACTATGCCAGCAGTCCGCACCAAAAAGAGTAGTGGTACAGTGGGTTCCATCCCACTGTAACATCCAAGGCAACGAGGAGGCAGACAGACTGGCAAAAGAAGGTGCAAGACTACCACAACCAGAATCTAGTGTGACATACGAAGAGTCCAAAAGGTTTATTAGGGCCAGATACATGGTCAAATGGGAAACAGAACATACTGGCTACACAAAAAATGATGCCTATTACCAGCTGAACAGAAGAGAGCAGGTTGTGGTCTTCAGACTCCGCACAGGCCACAACAGACTGAGGTACCACCTATTCAATAAACTGAAGATAGGTGGCACTGACGATTGCACCTGTGGTACAGGGAAAATGGCCGCTGAACATCTGCTACAAAATTGCTCGACATACGAGGACCAGAGAAAGCACATGTGGCCATCACCAGAGGCAACACAAGACAAGCTCTATGGCAGTGTCGAAAGCCTCAGGATGACAGCTGCTTTCTTCGAAAAAATACAAGTTGACATCTGACAGCGTACGAAGAAGAGGAAGAAGAAGAAAACCATATACGTAGCCATTTTGTAGACCTCTCTAATGTATGGAGGTAATATTCGGGTAAAGTCAAACCAGTGTTGTGTAGCGAAAATCGCAGTGAAAAAAAAATCTCATGCCGCTTGTGGACTTTAGTCGTCCATGGCAGCGAAAAGGCTAATGTAGATAAATGAAGTCATTCACATTGGTAGACTGAATATGGGACATAATTACAAAATAGGCGAGAACAATATTAGAATGATAGAAAAGGAAAGGGATCTAGGGGTTATAATAGATCATACAGGTAAAGTGAATGAGCAGGTCCAGGTAGCAGTGAAAAAGGTAAATGCAATGTTAGATATGATAAATAGAAATATTAAACATAGGAGCAAGGAAGTGATAGTCAAACTGCATAAAGCATTAGTTAGACCTAGATTGGAGTACTGTGTACAGATGTGGAGTCCTTATCGAAGAGGGGATATAAACATGATGTAAATGATACAAAGAAGAGCGACAAAGCTGATAGTGGGATTCTAGAATTACAGTTATGAGGAAAGACTCAGAAAAACCGGCCTACAGTGTCTAGAAGAGAGAAGAATTTGTGGTGACTTAATACAGGTTTATAAGATAAGGGAACCGATAAATTAGACTATAACACGTTTTTCAAAATACAACCACCTACAAGAACAAGAGGGCAAAGATACAAATTAACTAAAGAAAGGTCCAGATTAGATATTAGGGAATATTTCTTTAGTCAGAGAGTGCTGAATGCTTGGAATGAAATGCCACAGGAAGTAGTGGAGGTAAGCACAATTAATACATTTAACAATAGATTGGATGTACTTAGCCTTTAGAGCAAGATAATGGTAATGAAACTGATTGTATACAGACTCTGCAGAGTCTTCTTAACCAGTATAAAGACGTTAAGTTAAGTCATTTGGGATGTCCACCAAGTCTTGGTGTAGCCTTAGACCTGTCTTGTCAGTTGGGAAGTCCACCAAGTCTTGGTGAAGCCTTAGACCTGTCTTGTCAGTTGGGAAGTCCACTTTTTAATTAACATGCAGTGAAACTAATGATTCTCTTAATAATCTATTTTTTCTGTCCCTGATTGAACTGTTTGCCCTGACTCTGATTGTACTGTTTGCCATGGCTCTAATTGTACTGTTTGCCATGGCTCTGATTGAACTCTTTTCCATATCTCTGATTGAACTGTTTGCCATGGCTCTGATTGAACTATTTTCCATTTCTCTGATTGTACTGTTTGCCATATCTCTGATTGAACTGTTTGCCATGGCTCTGATTGAACTCTTTTCCATATCTCTGATTGAACTGTTTGCCATGGCTCTGATTGAACTCTTCGCCATGGCTCTGATTGAACTCTTCGCCATGGCTCTGATTGAACTCTTCGCCATATCTCTGATTGAACTCTTCGCCATGGCTCTGAGTGTCTATGTATCTCTACAGGAATCCCGAAGGTGCAGTAGACCACGCCAAACAGACCATCTCCGACCTCCTGTGCAACCGAATTGACATCTCCCAGTTGGTCATCACTAAAGAGCTGACCAAGACGGACGAGGAGTACTCTGGCAAACAGGCACATGTTGAACTGGCCAACAGGTGAGTCATTAATTATGTGTGTTTGCATTAGTGCTGTCTCAGATGTCATCCACTTCAGCAAACCATGTCACCTATCTCAGCTGTCACCCACTTCAGCAAACCATGTCGTCACATGTCTCAGCTGTCACCCACTTCAGCAATCATGTTGTCACATGTCTCAACTGTCACCCACTTCAGCAACCATGTCGGATCCTGTCTCAGATGTCACCCACTTCAGCAAACCATGTTATTTATCTCAGCTGTCACCCACTTCAGCAAACCATGTCGTCACATGTCTCAACTGTCACCCACTTCAGCAAACCATGTTACCTATCTCAGCTGTCACCCACTTCAGCAACCATGCTGTCAGCTGTCACCCACTTCAGCAAACCATGTCGTCATATGTCTCGTCTGTCACCCACTTCAGCAACCATGTCGTCACCTATCTCAGCTGTCACCCACTTCAGCAACCATGCTGTCAGCTGTCACTCACTTCAGCAACCATGTCGTCACTTATCTCAGCTGTCACCCACTTCAGCAACCATGCTGTCAGCTGTCACCCACTTCAGCAACCATGTCGTCACTTATCTCAGCTGTCACATACTTCAGCAACCATGTCGGATCCTGTCTCATATGTCACCCAATTCAACAAACCATGTCACCTATCTCGGCTGTCACCCACTTCAGCAATCATGCTGTCAGCTGTCATCCACTTCAGCAACCATGCCGTCACCTGTCTCGGCTGTAACACACTTCAACAAACGATGTCATCACCTGTCAGCAACCAAATACAACAGAAAACACACACACCAGACAAAAAACACACACTAGACAAAAAACACACACACACCAGACAAAAAAAACACACACCAGACCAAAAAACACACACACCAGACAAATACACACACCAGAAAAAAACAACACACCAGACAAAAAAAAAACACACCAGACAAAAAAACACACACACCAGACAAAAAACACACACCAGACAAAAACACACACACCAGACAAACAACACACACACCAGACAAACACACACACACACACCAGACAAAAAATACACACACACCAGACAAAGAAAACAAACAAACACCAGACAAAGAAAACAAACAAACACCAGATAAAGAAAACAAACAAACACAGACAAAAAAGAAACAAACACCAGACAAAAAAGAAACAAACACCAGACAAAAAAAACACACACACCAGACAGAAAAAAACACTCCAGACAAAAAAAAACAAAAAAACAGACACACCAGGCAAAAAAACAACACACCAGGCAAAAAAACAACACACCAGGCAAAAAAACAACACACCAGGCAAAAAAACAACACACCAGATAAAAAAAACACACACACCAGACAAAAAACACACACACACCAGACAAAAAACACACACCAGACAAAGCACACACACCAGACAAAGCACACACACCAGACAAAAAACATACACACCAGTCAAAAAACACACACACACCAGACAAAAAATAGACCAAACAAAACACACACACACACCAGACAAAAACACACACACCAGACAAAAAACACACACCAGACAAAAACATACACACCAGATAAAAAAAAATACTCTAGACAAAAAACACACATACCAGACCAAAAAAAACACACCAAACAAAAAAAAACACACACCAGACAGAAAACAAACAAACACCAGACAAAAACACACACACACCAGGCAACAAAAAAAACACACACCAGACACGAAAACACACACACACACCAGACAACTGAAAACACACACACACCAGACAACTGAAAACACACACACACCAGACAACTGAAAACACACACACACCAGACAACTGAAAACACAAACACCAGACAACTGAAAACACACACCACAGACAATAGAAAACACACACACACGCCAGACAATAGAAAACACACACACCAGACAATAGAAAACACACACACACCAGACAATAGAAAACACACACACACACCAGACAATAGAAAACAAACAGACACACCAGACAAAAAATCACACACACACCAGACAATAGAAAACACACACACACACCAGACAATAGAAAACAAACACACACACCAGACAAAAAATCACACACACCCCAGACAATAGAAAACACACACACACCCCAGACAATAGAAAACACACGCACACCCCAGACAATAGAAAACACACACACCAGACAATAGAAAACAGACACACACACACCAGACAATAGAAAACACACACACACACCAGACAATAGAAAACAAACACACACATCAGACATAAAAACTCACACACACACACCAGACAATAGAAAACAAACACACACACCAGACAATAGAAAACACACACACACACCAGACAATAGAAAACAAACACACACACCAGACAAAAAATCACACAGACACCAGACAATAGAAAACACACACACACACCAGACAATAGAAAACAAACACACGCACCAGACAATAGAAAACAAACACACACACCAGACAATAGAAAACAAACACACACACCAGACAATAGAAAACAAACACACACACCAGACAAAAAACACACACACACACCAGACAATAGAAAACAAACAGATGTTACAGGCTTAATCTATCAACACTTAACTTTCCACCTTACAACTATCACTCCTTAACTCACAACTCTAATTAAAACACTTAACACTTATTTTAACAACAGCGAAAACAAATGAATGTTTATTTAATAAACAGCATACACATAATAATACTAGGCATGTAAATCGTATTCTATCATTTATCAACACTTATCTAACTAAAATGACTCCAGAGTTTAGTACAATTAACACAGGTATTTCTCTTTCACTCAAATGACCCTGGGTTCTATCACATGGTAAAATCTTCAAATGTTCCATTCACAGTCTATATCCCTTTGAGTTGATACCATTCTATCTAGCTAATTTGTTCTCTATACTATCTTTCTGTCCCACCTCTGAGCATCTGAACGTAGGTGTCTTCTGAGCCTCTCAGCTTCTGCAACATAGGTGTCTTCTGAGCCTCTTGTCTCGTCTTCACGTCAGGTAGATGTTTTGGGTTCTCGTGTCTGCGACGTGTTGTTTGGGGCGACGGTTTCGTGTTTGAAGTATCACGTCTCCCTCTGACGAGAATGCAGACGAATGCCACTCAGGGACCTGGAAGTCAACGTCACGTGTGACCGGTGTTAGCGAAGACTTCAACAGAACATCACACACAGACAGATTCTTATACGTGTGTGGTCACTGGTTTCCTCTCAGTGCTAGTTTGTTTCAGTGATTGTTCTATTTCTATCTCTCTATTCTAGTTGGCAATGTTCTGTGGTCTAAACTAGCATCCTAGTCAGTAGTCTTCTGCTCTATCATCTCCTTCCTACCAACTGCACGGTTGTCTTCTCTTCTCTGCTCTTTTTTATCTCCCCATAATACCCTGATCCTCCAGCTTATAACCCATTCTCCGCACTTCAGCCTGTGATTGCTGTTTGTCTTCAGTTCATTCGTCTCAACTTTCCTTGAACTACAGTTTTGCCAAAGAAAGTATAGCTTGTTTTCAACCTTCTATGTGACCTAAAAGGTCGTGTAATTTCCAGTGGAAACCGTGGGAAGGTACACATTTTGGCTGGACAGTTTTAAACGGGCATTGTTTAAGAATTTAGAACAATAACTGTTTGATGAACTCTATCTCTCGGACAGGGTTCTCAAGTTATGGGTGGGTAGTACGAACGGTATTTTCAGGGCTTCTATTATGCTGGCTTGTTGCACCCTTGTAACTCTGTAACAAAGGAAACACAAACCAAACAACAGAAAGAAGACACCAGAAAACAGACATGAGAAAGAAGACATCAGTAAACAGACACCAAATACCAGAAAAGACACCAGTCAATTGTTATAACTTCTTTGTTGTCTGACATATCAATCGTGTAGTTTGCAGGGCTTTATTGGAGCACAGAAAAATCAAACAGCGTTCAGCCTTTTGGCCCTAGGTGACTATGGTAGACTATCTTGGCCCTAGGTGACTGGTAGACTATCTTGGTCCTAGGTTACTTGTAGACTATCTTGGTCCTAGGTGACTGGTAGACTATCTTGGTCCTAGGTGACTGGTAGACTATCTTGGCCCTAGGTGACTGCGGTAGACAATCTTTGCCCTAGGTGACTGTGGTAGACAATCTTTGCCCTAGGTGACTGTGGTAGACAGTCTTTGCCCTAGGTGACTGCTGTAGACAATCTTGGCCCTGTGTGACTATGGTAGACAATCTTTGCCCTAGGTGACTGCTGTAGACAGTCTTTGCCCTAGGTGACTGCTATAGACAATCTTGGCCCTAGGTGACTATGGTAGACAATCTTTGCCCTAGGTGACTATGGTAGACAATCTTTGCCCTAGGTGACTGTGGTAGACAATCTTTGCCCTAGGTGACTATGGTAGACAATCTTGGCCCTAGGTGACTATGGTAGACGATCTTTGCCCTAGGTGGGTGACTATTGTAGACTATTTTGGGCCTTTTGTGACTGGTAAACAATCTTGACCCTAGCTGATTGCGGTAGAAGAAACATTCAGTTGTTAGAATGTTCAATATCCAGATTTGGTACTCATGGATAGTTGACTGGACTCCATCGGAAGGCCTCCAACAATTCAATATAAAGTTTTAGTCTCCATCGAATGGCCTCCAACGATTCAATATAAAGTTTTAGTCTCCATCGAATGGCATTGTCAGGATGATGTGCGAACAGCTCAGTCCTTGATGTGTCTCATAGAGGGAGAGGTAGGTTGTTGGAGGGGGACGTTGTTGGAGAGAGACAGGTTGTTGTAGGCGCAGGTTGTATCCTAGTGTCTCAAGTAGTTGATCTGAAAACCAGCATTGTGTAGCAGCTCCAGCAGGCTGACCTATTGTAGCAGATGGAGCAAGGGGTCTGCACTAAACTATATTCTCACTTCCAACAAATTAACTACTACACTAATTGAAAATAAACACAATAATGAAACTTTATTTCGGCACGTTCACAACTAACTCCCCAATCTTCACTTAAGACAAAACCTGTCTGACTAAAAAATTATGAACTTAACTAAACTAAAAGAAACTTGAGTACTAACTACAACTTGATAGACAAACAATTATGTGGATTGCCACAGAATGGAAGATTGGTGTCTGTTCTGCAACCCAGGTGATTTTATCCGTGGTCCCGTTCTCCTCGTCGACGGTGGCTTGTAGTGATCATTGAAGAGCTGGATTGCTGTGCTAGTCAAATATATCTCTAGTTAGGCGCTGATTCTTGAGATACGCTGGATTTTTTAGATACTTCTGTTAGACGCTGATTCTTGAGATAATTCTGTCAGACGCTGGGTATGCGAGAAAAAAATAGTATCTAAGATGATTAACCCGTGCGTGTTTCTCGTGACGCACTACTATATCTGTTTCTACCACTTGTTATGTCTGTTTCTACCACTTGTTATATGTTTCTACCACTTGTTATATCTGTTTCTACCACTTGTTATATCTGTTTCTGACACTTGTTATATCTGTTTCTACCACTTGCTGTTTCTACCACTTGCTATATCTGTTTCTACCACTTGTTATATCTGTTTCTACCACTTGCTAAATCTGTTTCTACCACTTGTTATATCTGTTTCTACCACTTGCTATATCTGTTTCTACCACTTGCTATATCTGTTTCTACCACTTACTATATCTGTTTCTACCACTTGCTGTTTCTACCACTTGTTATATCTGTTTCTACCACTTGCTATATCTGTTTCTACCACTTGCTATATCTGTTTCTACCACTTGCTATATCTGTTTCTACCAATTGCTATATCTGTTTCTACCACTTGCTGTTTCTACCACTTGCTGTTTCTACCACTTGCTATATATGTTTCTACCACTTGCTATATCTGTTTCTACCACTTGCTGTTTCTACCACTTGCTATATCTGTTTCTACCACTTGCTGTTTCTACCACTTGCTATATCTGTTTCTACCACTTGCTATATCTGTTTCTACCACTTGCTGTTTCTACCACTTGCTATATCTGTTTCTACCACTTGCTGTTTCTACCACTTGCTGTTTCTACCACTTGCTGTTTCTACCACTTGCTGTATCTGTTTCTACCACTTGCTGTTTCTACCACTTGCAGTTTCTACCACTTGCTATATCTGTTTCTACCACTTGCTGTTTCTGACACTTGTTATATCTGTTTCTACCACTTGCTGTTTCTACCACTTGCTATATCTGTTTCTACCACTTGCTGTTTCTACCACTTGCTGTTTCTACCACTTGCTATATCTGTTTCAACCACTTGCTGTTTCTACCACTTGCTATATCTGTTTCTACCACTTGCTGTTTCTACCACTTGTTATATCTGTTTCTACCACTTGCTATATCTGTTTCTACCACTTGTTATGTCTGTTTCTACCACTTGTTATATCTGTTTCTACCACTTGTTATGTCTGTTTCTACCACTTGTTATATGTTTCTACCACTTGTTATATCTGTTTCTACCACTTGCTATATCTGTTTCTACCACTTGTTATATCTGTTTCTGACACTTGTTATATCTGTTTCTACCACTTGCTGTTTCTACCACTTGCTATATCTGTTTCTACCACTTGTTATATCTGTTTCAACCACTTGTTATATCTGTTTCTACCACTTGCTATATCTGTTTCTACCACTTGCTAAATCTGTTTCTACCACTTGTTATATCTGTTTCTACCACTTGCTATATCTGTTTCTACCACTTGCTATATCTGTTTCTACCACTTGCTATATCTGTTTCTACCACTTGCTGTTTCTACCACTTGTTATATCTGTTTCTACCACTTGCTATATCTGTTTCTACCACTTGCTATATCTGTTTCTACCACTTGCTATATCTGTTTCTACCAATTGCTATATCTGTTTCTACCACTTGCTGTTTCTACCACTTGCTGTTTCTACCACTTGCTGTATATGTTTCTACCACTTGCTATATCTGTTTCTACCACTTGCTGTTTCTACCACTTGCTATATCTGTTTCTACCACTTGCTGTTTCTACCACTTGCTATATCTGTTTCTACCACTTGCTATATCTGTTTCTACCACTTGCTGTTTCTACCACTTGCTATATCTGTTTCTACCACTTGCTGTTTCTACCACTTGCTGTTTCTACCACTTGCTATATCTGTTTCTACCACTTGCTGTTTCTACCACTTGCAGTTTCTACCACTTGCTATATCTGTTTCTACCACTTGCTGTTTCTGACACTTGTTATATCTGTTTCTACCACTTGCTGTTTCTACCACTTGCTATATCTGTTTCTACCACTTGCTGTTTCTACCACTTGCTGTTTCTACCACTTGCTATATCTGTTTCTACCACTTGCTATATCTGTTTCTACCACTTGCTGTTTCTACCACTTGTTATATCTGTTTCTACCACTTGCTATATGTTTCTACCACTTGCTGTATGTTTCTACCACTTGCTGTTTCTACCACTTGCTATATCTGTTTCTACCACTTGCTGTTTCTACCACTTGCTATATCTGTTTCTACCACTTGTTATATCTGTTTCTACCACTTGTTATATCTGTTTATACCACTTGCTATATCTGTTTCTACCACTTGCTGTTTCCACCACTTGTTATTTCTGTTTCTACCACTTGTTATATCTGTTTCTACCACTTGCTGTTTCTACCACTTGCTTTATCTGTTTCTACCACTTGCTGTTTCTACCACTTGTTATATCTGTTTCTACCACTTGCTATATCTGTTTCTACCACTTGCTATATCTGTTTCTACCACTTGCTGTTTCTACCACTTGCTATATCTGTTTCTACCACTTGCTATATCTGTTTCTACCACTTGCTGTTTCTACCACTTGCTATATCTGTTTCTACCACTTGCTATATCTGTTTCTACCACTTGCTGTTTCTACCACTTGTTATATCTGTTTCTACCACTTGTTATATCTGTTTCTACCATTTGCAATATCTGTTTTTACCACTTGCTGTTTCTACCACTTGTTATATCTGTTTCTACCACTTGCTATATCTGTTTCTACCACTTGCTATATCTGTTTCTACCACTTGCTATATCTGTTTCTACCACTTGCTATATATGTTTCTACCACTTGCTATATCTGTTTCTACCACTTGCTATATCTGTTTCTACCACTTGCTGTTTCTACCACTTGCTATATCTGTTTCTACCACTTGCTATATCTGTTTCCACCACTTGCTATATATGTTTCTACCACTTGCTGTTTCTACCACTTGCTATATCTGTTTCTACCACTTGCTATATCTGTTTATACCACTTGCTATATACGTTTCTACCACTTGCTATATCTGTTTCTACCACTTGCTATATCTGTTTCTACCACTTGCTATATCTGTTTCTACCACTTGCTATATCTGTTTCTACCACTTGCTATATCTGTTTCTACCACTTGCTATATATGTTTCTACCACTTGCTATATCTGTTTCTACCACTTGCTATATCTGTTTCTACCACTTGCTATATCTGTTTCTACCACTTGTTATATCTGTTTCTACCACTTGCTGTTTCTACCACTTGTTATATCTGTTTCTACCACTTGCTGTTTTCACCACTTGTTATATCTGTTTCTACCACTTGCTGTTTCTACCACTTGTTATATCTGTTTCTACCACTTGCTGTTTCTGACACTTGTTATATCTGTTTCTACCACTTGCTGTTTCTACCACTTGTTATATCTGTTTCTACCACTTGCTATATCTGTTTCTACCACTTGTTATATCTGTTTCTACCACTTGCTGTTTCTGACACTTGTTATATCTGTTTCTACCACTTGCTGTTTCTACCACTTGTTATATCTGTTTCTACCACTTGCTGTTTCTGACACTTGTTATATCTGTTTCTACCACTTGCTGTTTCTGACACTTGTTATGCGAAACATCAATTTCATGACTATTTATCTCCCCTTGATCTGCTGCTGAACATCTGAACGCTCTTGGTGAAAGATTGTCTGTCACGACCTCTTTCTCTGGGCTCCAAAAATCTGCTTTCTCTTCATCATTATCAAGATGGTCCTGTTCTCATAGCTGCTCATTGCCGACTGATTTTGACTTGTTCTCTCCGCTCCTCGCACCCGAATGAATCTGTCCTCTTGTCTCTTCGCTATCTCGCACCCGAATGACTCTGATTTGGGCTCTCCTAGCTATCTATATCCGCGGCTTTTTCAAGATCTCGCACGTAGGTTTTTTTCTCTCTGAGATTTAAGAAAAACCGGTTAATATCGTGTCCGGTCTCAGTCGTCAGTACTGATCATGTTGTAGCAGGCATTTAGGCGTTATGCAAGGTTACGTAGTTTTAACATCTGCGTGGCTTGGAAACCAACGCTATGCATTCCTATGTCCAGATTTGAGTACATCTGTACTGACTAGTTTTGTTAGTTTACTTCTATAAGAAACATTGAATGGCTACTGACTATCCATGCTCTACTAACACCCTTTCTAACTTGAATAAAAACATGTCTAAAATCATATCCCTAATAAATCTACACAGCTAAGATCTGTTACAGTCGCATGTATCCCAGTGTCTCAAGTAGTTGACCTGAAAGCCAGCGTGGCACAGGTTACTAGTTAGCTGAACTGACAGGACTGCGCTCTGGACAGACCAATAAGTGCTGAGCTCCTGTCAGCAAGATTATTATACTGTTTGTTAGTGTAATCTGCTGGTTGTACACACTCTTGACATCTTTGTTATTGCAAACAGTCTGAACAGAACTGAAGAAACACACACTATAGCTGTCCCTGTGCTTTGTCTGGTCTATCTTGTCTATTTGGTCTGTCTGTCTGGTCTATCTGGTCCGTTTGGTCTATCTTAGTCTGTATAACAGGTCTAACTAACTATATCTATCCAAGGTCACAGTACCATTTAAACGTATGTGTAGCAGTTCTAACGTTATTGTATCACCTTATTTCTAACTTTCTTCCTTACCACTCTCTCTCCTTAACTCACACTTTAATTAAACCACTAACAATTATTTCACAAACATATCAATAAACTAGGCTCGTAAATTGAATTATATTGTTCATCAATTATTAACTAATTTTAATGTCTCAAGAATTTTGCTATCACACTTCTCTGACTATAATTACTTTCAACAGGTTCGTGCAATTAGCACAGGACTTACTCTTGCACTAAACTTTACCCAGGGTTCTAATCACGTCGGAATCTAGCATTTGTTCTATTCACCGTCTATATCTCTGTGCGTTGATATAATGCTCCATCCAAATTTCTTTGTCCTCGCTCGTCTGATGGCCACATGTTCCTCGTCTCAGCTTACACAATGTGGATGTCTTCTGAGCCTTTTGTCTCGTCTCAACGTAAGGCAGATGTCTACTGAGCCTCTTGTCTCGTCTCAACGTCAGGAACTCGGTGACTGCAGCTGTGCTTGTGCCTAAGAAAGACGACAGTGGTTCTGTTACTATGGTTGTCAGGCCGAGGAGACACATGAGTCAAGAGTTGTTGTCCAGGACGACAGCTTTGTGTTGAAGCAACACGTCTCCCTCTGACGAGAAGGAAGTCAGGTCACGCGAGACAGGTGTTAGCGACGACTCAAACAGAACATCACACACAGACAGATTCTAACATGTGCGTGGTCTCTCGTTGCCTTTCAGTGTTGGTCTGTTTTGTTGCTAGTTTACATCTGGACTGTGATAGTTGCACCTTTCGGCCTGACACATCCGTCTTTGGCAGTCTGTCTTGTCTGTCTGACCTGTCTGTTTTGTCTGTCTGGTCTATCTTGTTTGTCTGGTCTATCTTGTCTGTCTGGCCTATCTTGTCTGTCTGGTCTATCTTGTCTGTCTGGTCTATCTTGTTTGTCTGGTCTATCTTGTCTGTCTGGCCTATCTGGTCTATCTTGTCTTGTCTGTCTGGCCTATCTTGTCTTGTCTGTCTGGTCTATCTTATCTGTCTGGTCTATCTTATCTGTCTGGTCTATCTTGTCTGTCTGGTCTATCTTGTCTTGTCTGTCTGGCTTATCTTGTCTTGTCTGTCTAGCCTATCTTGTCTGTCTAGCCTATCTTGTCTGTCTGGCCTATCTTGTCTGTCTGGCCTATCTTGTCTGTCTGGTTGATCTTGTCTGGTCTGTCTGGTCTATTTTGTCTGTTAGGTCTTTCTTGTCTATCTGTTTTGTCTTGTCTGGCAGATGTTAAACTAACTCTTTCATTTGTCCTATCAGAATGCAGAAGAGAGACCCAGGCAGTGCCCCAAAACTGGGAGACCGTGTTCCTTACGTGATCACTGCTGCAGCAAAAGGCACAGCTGCCTACTTGAAGTCAGAAGTAAGTATGTGATGGCATCGGGCAGGGGTTGGCTGTCTTGTTGAAGAAAGTCTGTGGTAGGGGAGCAGGCAGTCTGGAATGGGAGGGCATGCATATCTGTCTTGTTGAAGAAAGCGCATGATAGAGGAGGCAGTCTTGTGTATGTGGGGGGGGGGGGGGGGGAAGAAAAGAGAGAAGGTGTCTTCTACTAAGTTATGGGTATGTTCAGGAAGAGTTGTATTTAAGTGAGATTTACAGGCACAGGGAAGTCTTGAAGTATGGGGGGCATTAAAAGTAACTTTTTGGTGGGTAGGGGAGGGGGATGTAGTAACCATAGGTTTTTGATGTGTCTGTAGGTAGCTGTAGTGGGGAGAGACTATGTTTGATCTGTTGTAAACATGCTGCAACTGTTTCCTCTAGGACCCTATTTATGTGTTGGAGAACAACGTGCCCATCGACTGCCAGTACTACCTGGAGAACCAGCTGTCCAAGCCCCTGCTCAGAATCTTTGAGCCCATCCTGGGAGAGAATAAAGCCAAATCTGTTCTGTTGAGTAAGTCACACAGTCAGAAATGTAAGAATAGGTCACTCAGTCAGAAATGTAAGAGTAGGTCACACAGTCAGAAATGTAAGAGTCAGTAATGTAAGAGTAGGTCATTCAGAAATGTAAGAGTAGGTTATTCAGTCAGAAATGTAAGAGTATGACACTCAGTCAGAAATGTAAGAGTAGGTCACTCAGTCAGAAATGTAAGAGTAGGTCACTCAGTCAGAAATGTAAGAGTAGGTCACTCAGTCAGAAATGTAAGAGTAGGTCACTCAGTCAGAAATGTAAGAGTAGGTCACTCAGTCAGAAATGTCTGGTCAGAAGGTCATGTCTGAGTTCCTAATGCTGGTCGTATGTGTATGAGAGAAAAGTCTGAGAAATCTTGGTGATGGGAATGTCCATCCCTGGAACATGAATGTTGAAATGACGAGGGAGTTGAAAGATCCCGTACCAGAGCAGGAAGGTAGGGCATGCTAGAGTTGTATCGAGACATATACCTCATACCCCTCCACCCCACGGAAGTTTTGTGCAGACACTTCCTGGCCAACTTGCACATTACCAAACCACTTTCAATGATGTGCTGGGCAGGAGCTGTGCAGGACGGCATATGGGCACTACTTGAAGCATCTACTCGGACATCCACCAGTCAGATTGATATTTGGCTTCCTTGGGACATGCACCTGGTAGATAGGATTGATATTTGGCTTCCTGGTGATAGACACCTGGTTGGTTGGATTGAAAACATAACAATATATTGACAGCACAACAAGATACCACATCAGTAAAGCAATAAGAAAAAAACACAATGCATGAAACCTGCACTATCTGGATGGGAAAGGGAAGCAGAATCCACTCAGATCTGCTGGACAAATCATAGTAAACAATAAGAACAAAGCAGACATGTTTTAACAAATTTTATGACAAACATTTGGTATTGGAACAAGAAGTGAAAGAGGAGATATAATTCTGTGAGGATAATCAACTTATTGTATGCAAAACTTTCTTTAAACAACACTAGAGGAAGCTGGACACTTGGAAAACCTAGGTCATAGAAAAAGAAACCAGATCAACTTTGTAATGATAGAGGAAAATTGAAGGCACAGAACAGAATCAAAATGAAAATCCACCAGCGAAAATTAATATAAAGCTTCAAGAACAGCATTAGAAAAGCCAACTGCATCCTACAGTACCAAATAAGGCAGAACATGCCGAACAAATCTGGATGACTGAGGACATTTAAAAACTCATAGAACGTCGGAAACAAGCAAAAAACTACAATAATTACAAGATGATTGATCAAGAAATATGTACAGACAAGACTAGAGAAATGGGTGCAAGTTGTTTTCCTGTACAGTGCACCTAATGTTGGTCTGTCTTGTCTGAGTACAGTGCACCTATGTTGGTCTGTCTTGTCTGAGTACAGTGCACCTATGTTGGTCTGTCTTGTCTGAGTACAGTGCACCTATGTTGGTCTGTCTTGTGTGAGTACAGTGCACCTAATGTTGGTCTGTCTTGTCTGAGTACAGTGCACCTATGTTGGTCTGTCTTGTGTGAGTACAGTGCACCTAATGTTGGTCTGTCTTGTGTGAGTACAGTGCACCTAATGTTGGTCTGTCTTGTCTGAGTACAGTGCACCTATGTTGGTCTGTCTTGTGTGAGTACAGTGCACCTAATGTTGGTCTTTCTTGTGTAAGTACAGTGCACCTAATGTTGGTCTGTCTTGTGTAAGTACAGTGCACCTAATGTTGGTCTGTCCTGTGAAACAGATTTACAAGGGTCCCACATGCCAGGACCAGAAAGGCCCTGAAAACACCGTTTGTGTTATCCACACATAACTTTAGAACCCTGTCCGAGAGATGAAGTTCATAGAGCAGTCGTTGTTCGCAATTCAACAATGCTCATTTAAGACTGTCCAGCCAAAATGGATGTTCCCGCGGTTTCTACTGGAAATCCCATGGCCTGTTGGGTCACATAGAAAGTTCAAGACAAGGTATACTTTCTTTAGCGGCACGATAGTTCAAGAAAATTTGAGGCGCTAGAGCTGAAGAAAGGGAGAAGTCATTGATCGAATCTTGGAGAATGTAATATATAGATTAGGGAATCAGGATTGGGGATATACCACAGAACAGAAGACTACCAAGCAGTTTGTAGGATTATGAGAACATAGCAACTAACATCGGCTGGAGTGAGTAACTAGAATAGAGAAGTCACAGAAGCAGACTCTAGTCACTGAGAGAGAACTAGAGACCACGCACTTGTAAGCATTTGACTGTGTCTGTTGTCCTGTTTAATTCGGAGCTGACTCCTTATCACACATGGCGACAACTTCCAAGTCCCAGAGTGGCATTCGTCTGAATACTCGTCAGAAGGAGACGTGTTACTTCAATCACGAAGCTGTCATCCCGGAAAACTCTTTGTAACACAGGTGTTACTCTTGGTCTAACAACTACAGTAACAGAACCACTGCCATCTGTATTAGACACATGAACCCCTGTCTTCAAGGGCGTTAGACTTAAGTTGGGGGACTACCTCGGTGCAAGAACTGCTGTAGTCGTTGCATAGTTCTTGACTAGACGATCAAGAAGAGGAACCAGAAGATGTTATCATTGAAATCATCTTCCTGATGGGAATATAAGACAAGAGGCTCAGAAGACACATACGTTGCAGAATCTGAGAGGTGGAACATAACGTCACCAGACGAGCGAGGACCAAAAGATTGACAGTGAACACATTAGCTAGATACTAGTATTGTACCAGTACAGAGTGAGATGGAACATTAGCTAAATACTAGTATTGTACCAGTACAGAGTGAGATGGAACATTAGCTAAATACTAGTATTGTACCAGTACAGAGTGAGATGGAACATTAGCTAAATACTAATATTGTCCCAGTACAGAGTGAGATGGGACTGTAAATGGAACATTAGCTATGAAAGATTAATAGATAGTACCTGGGGTTATTTTACTGCAAGAGAAATACCTGTGCTATTTGAGAGACATTATAGTTAGACAAGTGTGGCTGGACATTAGAACCTGATTCTCCAGCCTAGTTTATTGATATCATGTTTATGCTGTTTGTGTAATAAACATTTATTTATTTTTGCTGCTGTTAAAATAATTGTTAGTGTTTTAATTAGGGTTGTGAGTTAAGGAGTGATAGTGGTAAGGGAGAAAGTTAAGTGGTGATAGAGTAAATTGTAACACTTGTGTGAGTACAGTGCACCTAATGTTGGTCTGTCTTGTGTAAATACAGTGCACCTAATGTTGGTATGTCTTGTGTAAATATAGTGCACTTAATGTTTGTCTTGTGTAAATACAATGCACCTAATGTTGGTCAGTCTTGTGTAAATATAGTGCACCTAATGTTGGTCTGTCTTGTCTGCAGAGGGCGATCATACACGGACGAAGACTGTGGTCATGTCCAAAGTGGGAGGTCTGGCAGCGTTCACCCAGAAGAGAAGCACTTGTGTGGGTTGTAAGACACCCCTCAACACACAAGGTGGGTTGGCTTGCTTGGTGGGTTGGCTCGCATGGTGGGTTGGCCTGTATGATGGACTGTCTCCACCCTGAACTGTAACAACCTCCTCCTGTCTGAGCTGTAACAACCTCCTCCTGTCTCCATCCTTTGCTGTAACAATCTTCACCCTGAGCTGTAACAACCTCCTCCTGTCTCCAGTCTGAGCTGTAACAATCTCCTCCTGTCTCCACCCTGAGCTGTAAGAACCTACCCCTGTCTGAACTGTAACAACCTCCTCCTGTCTCCACCCTGAGCTGTAACAACCTCCTCATGTCTCCAGTCTGAGCTGTAACAATCTCCTCCTGTCTGAGCTGTAACAACCTCCTACAGTCTGAGCTGTAACAATCTCCTCCTGTCTCCACCATGAGCTGTAACGATCTCCTCATGTCTCCACCCTGAGCTGTAACAATCTCCTCCTGTCTCCACCCTGAGCTGTAACAATCTCCTCCTATCTCCACCCTGAGCTGTAACAACCTCCTCCTGTCTCCACCCTGAGCTGTAACAACCTCCTCCTGTCTGAGCTGTAACAACCTCCTCCTGTCTCCAGTCTGAGCTGTAACAACCTCCTCCTATCTGAGCTGTAACAATCTCCTGTCTCCACCCTAAGCTGTAACAATCTCCTCCTGTCTCCAGTCTGAGCTGTAACAACCTCCTCCTATCTGAGCTGTAACAACCTCCTCCTGTCTGAGCTGTAACAACCTCCTCCTGTCTGAGCTGTAACAACCTCCTCCTGTCTCCAGTCTGAGCTGTAACAACCTCCTGTCTCTAGTCTGAGCTGTAACAATCTCCTCCTGTCTCCACCCTGAGCTGTAACAACCTCCTCCTGTCTCCAGTCTGAGCTGTAACAACCTCCTCCTGTCTCCATCCTGAGCTGTAACAACAACCTCCTGTCTCCACCCTGAGCTGTAACAATCTCCTCCTGTCTCCAGTCTGAGCTGTAACAACCTCCTCCTGTCTGAGCTGTAACAATCTCCTGTCTCCACCCTAAGCTGTAACAATCTCCTCCTGTCTCCAGTCTGAGCTGTAACAACCTCCTATCTGAGCTGTAACAACCTCCTCCTGTCTGAGCTGTAACAATCTCCTGTCTCCACTCTAAGCTGTAACAATCTCCTGTCTCCACCCTGAGCTGTAACAATCTCCTCCTGGCTCCACCCTGAGCTGTAACAACCTCCTCCTGTCTCCACCCTGAGCTGAAACAACCTCCTCCTGTCTCCACCCTGAGCTGTAACAACCTCCTCCTGTCTCCACCCTGAGCTGTAACAACCTCCTCCTGTCTCCACCCTGAGCTGTAACAACCTCCTCCTGTCTCCACCCTGAGCTGTAACAACCTCCTCCTGTCTCCACCCTGTGCTGTAACAACCTCCTCCTGTCTCCACCCTGAGCTGTAAGAACCTCCTCCTGTCTCCACCCTGAACTGTAACAACCTCCTCCTGTCTCCACCCTGTGCTGTAACAACCTCCTCCTGTCTCCACCCTGAGCTGTAAGAACCTCCTCCTGTCTCCACCCTGAGCTGTAAGAACCTCCTCCTGTCTCCACCCTGAGCTGTAAGAACCTCCTCCTGTCTCCACCCTGAGCTGTAACAATAATCACAGGCTACCATGTGTTTGAGAAAAGGGATGTGTTACTTCTGAATGTATTTTATAATTACTATATGAGTTGGTGATATTGTTACAGTTATCTTCTGGGTTGTATGGTAGACCCTGAAGTCTGACTGCTCGGACTATTGGGTTGTATGGTAGACCCCGAAGTCTGACTGCTCAGACTATTGGGTTGTATGGTAGACCCCAAAGTCTGACTGCTCGGACTATTTGTAGTCTGACCAATTTGAATTGTGACCCTAACCCAAGAGTCTGGCCACGTACTTGTGCCGATCTAGCCACTGATGTCCTATGACTGCGCCATCTTTACTCATTCAGCTGAATATGAAAGCTGTTTGCTGTGGCACCATGTCCTACTTGTGTACTCTAATATTTACTGTATAAGATGAATCAACATTATCATGAATAAATATGGGGATTCTTGTCGAAATAATATCATCTTGTATGTTCTACGACAGTCAACTATTGACATCAGCGCTGATCAATGTTTCCTGATGTTCTACCTTAGTGTGTCACATGAACTCTCAATGTCCTACCTTAGTGTGTCACATGAATTCTCAATGTTCTACCTTAGTGTGTCGCATGAACTCTCAATGTTCTACCTTAGTGTGTCACATGAACTCTCAATGTCCCACCTTAGTGTGTCACATGAACTCTCAATGTGCCCTGATGTCCTACCTTAGTGTGTCACATGAACTCTCAATGTTCTACCTTAGTGTGTCACATGAACTCACAATGTTCTACCTTAGTGTGTCACATGAACTCTCAATGTTCTACCTTAGTGTGTCACATGAACTCACAATGTTCTACCTTAGTGTGTCACATGAACTCTCAATGTGCCTTGATGTCCTACCTTAGTGTCACATGAATATTGCTCCTATGCTCCTCTTGTGATTTCCCCACATTAGCAAGTGTTGATGTGGTTTTTATTGTTGCTTCCCAAACTCATAATACAAGCTCTGGTTCTGTGTCCAACTATTGTTGGAGGCTGGCCATGCTCCGTGCCCTGAGCAAAGTGTGCTGGAACTAATGCCTGGTCTGTACCATCTTTGATCAGGGGAGGCAGTGTGCCATCATTGCAAGCCCAGAGAGTCACAGCTATACCAGAAGGAGCTGAGTCAGGTCCAGGCCCTGGAGGAGAAGTTCTCTCGCTTGTGGACTCAGTGCCAACGCTGTCAGGGCAGCCTGCATGAGGATGTCTTGTGTACTAAGTATGTACTAGCAACATGCCTGTCTGTGTCTTCTCATCTGATTTTGTGGGCTGTCCTGTCACGTGTGGAGATGTGGGCTGTTGTCATGTGGGTGTGGGTTGTCATGTGGGTGTGGGTTGTCTTGTCTGTGTGGAGATGTTGGCTGTTGTCATGTGAGTGTGGTTTTATTATGAGTTATCTCGTCTCTATGTGTTCACAATCATGTCTGCTCCCATCTCTCTGTGTTCACAATCATGTCTGCTCCCATCTCTCTGTGTTCACAATCATGTCTGCTCCCATCTCTCTGTGTGTTCATAGTACTGTCTGCTCCCATCTCTCTGTGTTCACAGAACTGTCTGCTCCCATCTCTGTGTGTTCACAGTACTGTCTGCTCCCATCTCTCTGTGTTCACAATCATGTCTGCTCCCATCTCTCTGTGTTCACAATCATGTCTGCTCCCATCTCTCTGTGTGTTCACAGAACTGTCTGCTCCCATCTCTGTGTGTTCACAGTACTGTCTGCTCCCATCTCTGTGTGTTCACAGTCCTGTTATTACCTGTCTGTCCCCAGCCGTGACTGCCCAATCTTCTACATGCGCAAGAAAATACAGAAAGACTTGCTGGATCAAGACAAGCTCATTTCCAGGTTTGGGGAGGTCTGCTGGTAGTGTTACCTGTCTGCTGGTAGTGTTACCTGTCTGCTGGTAGTGTTACCTGTCTGCTGGTAGTGTTACCTGTCTGATGGTAGTGTTACCTGTCTGCTGGTAGTGTTACCTGTCTGCTGGTAGTGTTACCTGTCTGATGGTAGTGTTACCTGTCTGATGGTAGTGTTACCTGTCTGCTGGTAGTGTTACCTGTCTGATGGTAGTGTTACCTGTCTGATGGTAGTGTTACCTGTCTGATGGCAGTGTTACCTGTCTGATGGCAGTGTTACCTAACAGAGACATTGATCTGATCAGTGTTATTTAACAGAGCCATTGATCTGATCAGTGTTACCTAATAGAGCCATTGAAATAAAAAAACTGATTTTGTTGTTGGCATGATCAAGTTTTTCATTATTTTTCCACTTTTAATCCCTCCATTTTTGTTCAAAACTATTTCCTCTGCGTAATACAGATTGATTTTAATCCCACTATATCCATTTCAGTTTGGAAAATATCTATAGGCTCTGGGATCTTGGAGCAGTACTCTTTTGTGTAGACTGTGCCAAAGTACTGATTGAGTAGATTAGCTGCCTCCCTATTCTCACTTATTATTTTTCCTGTACTGTCTATGAGAGGGCCTACTTTGTCTTTCGTTCTTTGTTTATTTCTAACATAAGAAAAGAAACTTTTAATATCAGTCTTGATCCTCTGAGCAAGTTTTTTTTTCCATGTCTATTTTTGCGGTTTTATTCGTTTTCTGAGATATGTTTTGCTTGACCAAATATTTAAAATATGGTTCTTTCGATTTACCTGCCTCTACATATTTTTAGACACATGAGTCTAATCCTGCACTACACGAACACATGAGTCTAATCCTTCACGACACGGACACATGAGTCTAATCCTGCACGACATGGACACGAGTCTAATCCTTCACGACACTGACACATGAGTCTAATCCTGCACAACACTGACACTGACACATGAGTCTAATCCTGCACGACACTGACACACGAGTCTAATCCTTCATGACACTGACACACGAGTCTAATCCTGCACGACACAGACACATGAGTCTAATCCTGCACGACACTGACACACGAGTCTAATCCTTCATGACACTGACACACGAGTCTAATCCTGCACGACATGGACACATGAGTCTAATCCTGCACGACACTGACACAGGAGTCTAATCCTTCATGACACTGACACACGAGTCTAATCCTTCATGACACTGGAATGACAAATTGGTAATTAGATTCTCCAAGTTGACCGTTGTTTTTTGTTGGAGATTGGAACAATAGATATAGAAAGGTGAATGGAGAATCCAAAGCTGAGGCTAACTTGAAACTTTACACTCACTGTCTGAAGTTGACACAAGTATCTGATGACCGACAATAGTGTACCAGACCCCACCCACTCAACCCAACTAGATATCTTCACACATGTGGCCATTGATTTCCGTGGCATATAGCCAACTTATCTCCTTTAGTATCATTATTTCCAACTGTTCTCGCTGCCTGTGCCATCCATGCCACTTATCTTTTAATGTATGAGGTGTTATTCTGTAGTGATTGCCGCCTGTCTGGTCACCCTCTGACCTGTGCCAGTTTATATCTAAATGTCCCAAACATAAGTCCCAGCATGCACAGTATCTTTAAAATCGGGGTGTCTCTAGTGCATTCCAGAACCAATGGTATCTCGTCCTTCTGGACACGTTCTAACCGTTCACATTTTAATCTTGATAGTGCCAGGATGTCCAGTCTGCAATCAACAGCTGACGGTATAGGATGAAGAGCGGTCGTTCAAAGTTTGTCACGGCTGTGGTTTTGAGTGCTTCCTAACATGCCTCTCTGTATGGTCTGACCCACACTTGTATCTAATGCATTCAAAAGTAACCCTGACATATTTCCACCTGTCTCACCTGTCAATGGCACATCTATTAAGTAATACCTGTGAGGCCAACCTTCACTATAGAATTGTTCAAAGAGCACCACATCATGCAGGATTGATCTGGGAACTGTAATCCCTATACCTCTGTGAGATTGTCTACAAGGTCTCCTGGATGTCTCTGACAATCTAATACCTATCTGGATCAGTCTTGTTTGTCAGGATGTCTCTGACAATCTCCTACCTATCTTAGCCAGTCTTGTACGTCAGGATGTTTGTGAGCCAGTCTTGTACGTCAGGATGTCTCTGAGTCAGTCCTGTATGTCAGGATGTGTCCAAGGCAGTCCTGTATGTCCGGATGTTATCTCCAAAATATCAGTGGTCCTGTTGGTAAACTCTTGGTCACCTTTATTGGGCATTTGTTGAACAGCACAGGTGAGAGTGGAAAGCCTTATTCTGGTCAAATTTACATCATTTCTGATGTCCAATATTCACAACTGGTTCTCTCCATCAGGGCAGTGGATATCCAACTCACCAGTCATAACGTGACTGAAAGCCCCCATACCAATCATATGTAAATGTTCTAGGATTATCCCAGGTCTCCTTCGTTGATCTGTAGTGGCCGAGGGTATCAGGTAGAATGAGTTCACGTTCTAGGTGGGACATGATATTTCTGGCCACAATCTTCTCTAGCAGGTTTATGAAGTGGGCGCAGATAGCTATGGGGCGTTCTAGGTGGGACATGATATTTCTGGCCACAATCTTCTCTAGCAGGTTTAGGAAGTGGGCGCAGATAGCTATGGGGCGTTCTAGGTGGGACATGATATTTCTGGCCACAATCTTCTCTAGCAGGTTTATGAAGTGGGCGCAGATAGCTATGGGGCAAGTCTTCAGGAACTCATGTCTTATCTTTACTGGTATAGATTGTGTTAAACTTAGGAATAGATTAGATCGACAGAGTATAGAACCTGGGAAAATTGACAGTAGCAACCCCTGTGTTAAATACACACACCCCTCAATCTAGTGGGGGGTGGGGGGGTGTATGTGAGTGATTTATTGATAGACAGCTGTCATCAGGGTACATGGCTCGTTCTTGAAAACAAAACATTTCTTTGGGGATCAAGATGCTGAGCAGCGCATGAGCTGCAGTGGTCAGCGACCCATAGCTGACTGCTAGTGTCAGGGCCAGCGAACCAGAGCTGTCAAGACCCTTCTACACCTCCACGCAGTGATCCTGGATAACAGGCTGCAGCAGGCACACTGGCCAAGGAGAAGGGATCGAAGAGGGAATGATAATCCGGTACTCAAAAAATACTTGCTGAAGTCGGATGTGTTGGACCGAAAGGTGCAAATATCGCAGTCAAGCTGAAGACACAACGCATTCCGTTCTCTGGACTAATTCTGCTTCCTCAGCCCTTTCAGGGTTTGGTAGCGGGAGATTGAGAACATTCAGGGTTTGGTAGCGGGAGATTGAGAACATTCAGGGTTTGGTAGCGGGAGATTGAGAACAAACCAAGCCAAGCCAAAACATTTCTTTGAGAAATTATTATTTATTAGGCAGACCATTTCTTTGGGAGAACATAATTTTTTAGTATAATGTGGGTGTGTTTGATATGGGTTAGATGTGGGTGTGTTTGATATGGGTTAGATGTGGGTGTGTTTGATATGGGTTAGATGTGGGTGTGTTTGATATGGGTTAGATGTGGGTGTGTTTGATATGGGTTAGATGTGGGTGTGTTTGATATGGGTTAGATGTGGGTGTGTTTGATATGGGTTAGATGTGGGTGTGTTTGATATGGGTTAGATGTGGGTGTGTTTGATATGGGTTAGATGTGGGTGTGTTTGATGTGGTTGTGCTTGTGTTTGTTGTATTTGTAGTGGTTGTTTGTTGTATTTGTAGTGATTGTTTGTTGTATTTGTAGTGGTTGTTTGTTGTATTTGTAGTGGTTGTTTGTTGTATTTGTAGTGGTTGTTTGTTGTATTTGTAGTGATTGTTTGTTGTGTTTGTAGTGGTTGTTTGTTGTGTTTGTAGTGGTTGTGTTTGATGTGCTTGTGGTGCTTGTTTGTTATGTTTGTGGTGGTTGTTTGTTGTGCTTGCATTTGCTGTGGTTGTGTGTGTGTGTGTTGTTTGTAGTGGTTGTGCTTGTGTTTGTAGTGGTTGTTTGTTGTGGTTGTGTTTGATATGGCTGTGTTTGTTAGATTTGGTTGTGTTTGATATGGTTGTGTTTGTTGTGGTTGCGTTTCATGTGTTTGTGTTTGATGTGTTTGTGTTTGATGTGGTTGTGTTTGCTAGATGTGGTTGTGTTTTTAGATGTGGTTGTGTTTGTTGTGGTTGTGCTTGATATGGCTGTGTTTGTTAGATGTGGTTATATGCTACATATGAGTTTGTCAAGTGCACAGATGTGGGTGGTGACATTCGACAAATGTGTGATCTCAGCCACTAGTTTCTGGTGCTCCTTGTCTGGACTCAGGCACTCATCTGATCAGTCTGTGTCTTCTGAACTGTCCCAGAGTCTGTTACTTGCCCACAGAAGATATATCCTTACAGTTCCTGTACACAGCAAACTGGTTGGGACACCCGGATAAATGATTATTAGTATAGTTATGATGCAGGACACACACACGCACTGATACATCAGCCATTACTATTTCTAGTACTGATAATAATATAGAAGAAGAAAATGATGAGATGAGATGTGGTTAGAAGATTGAGATGTGGTTAGAAAATGATGATGATATATGGTTAGGATAGCCGCCAAGACCCTTCTACACCTCCACGCGGTGATCCTGGATAACAGGCTGCAGCAGGACAGACTGGCTAAGGAGAAGGGATCGAAGAGGGAATGCTAACCCGGTACTCAAAAAATGCTTGCTGAAGTCGAATGTGTTGGACCGAAAGGTGCAAATATCGCAGTCAAGCTGTAAACTATGAGAACGCATTCCGTTCTCTGGACTACATTCTGCTACTTAAGCCCTTTCAGGGTTTGGTAGTGGGAGATTAAGAACGAACGAAGAAGAAGAAGATGTGGTTAGAAGAAGAAAATGAAAAGTTAGAAGAAAATCAATGTACTGTACATTAGGTTAAGGACAGAAGGAGAGCAGCGAGCCACACCAAGAAACGTGTACATGGGTAGAGGCTAGTCATGGCTTACCTCTCTCAATGAGCCGACCAGGTTGTGGTTGGACCCTCGTCCTAGTTGTATCCCACACCTGCTGGTCAGTAGGCTAGCTGGAATAGGGAAGATAAGGGCTGTTAGATGACTTCACTCAGTGCTAGATGACTTCACTCAGTGCTAGATGACTTCACTCAGTGCTAGATAACTTCACTCAGTGCTAGATGACTTCACTCAGTGCTAGATGACTTCACTCAGTGCTAGATGACTTCACTCAGTGCTAGATGACTTCACTCAGTGCTAGATGACTTCACTCAGGGCTAGATGACTTCACTCAGTGCTAGATGACTTCACTCAGTGCTAGATGACTTCACTCAGTGCTAGATGACTTCACTCAGTGCTAGATGACTTCACTCAGTGCTAGATAACATAATCATTAGTCACATGATCAATATCTTTAGGTCAGGGTTACATGGATCTTTATCTGCAGGTCAGGAGGACATGATGACTGTCACCAATTTACTGATCACTTTCTGTTGCTGTTCTATCACTTTCTGTTGCTGTTCTAGCACTCTGTTGCTGTTCTATCACTTTCTGTTGCTGTTCTAGCACTCTGTTGCTGTTCTATCACTTTCTGTTGCTGTTCTAGCACTCTGTTGCTGTTCTATCACTTTCTGTTGCTGTTCTAGCACTCTGTTGCTGTTCTATCACTTTCTGTTGCTGTTCTAGCGCTCTGTTGCTGTTCTAGCGCTCTGTTGCTGTTCTCAGCGTCAGTTTTGGGCATGGCCGTGTTCTCGCTGCTCACATTTTGCAGCCATGTTCTAACATAAACTTGTGTAACAGTTACAAAGGTCCAACAAGACAGCGTCAGGGAAGCCCTGAAAACACCGTTCGTGGTACCCACACATAACTTGAGAACCCTATTCGAGAGATGAAGTTTATAGAACAGTCATTGTTCAAAATTGTTAATCAATGCTCGTTTAAGACTGTCCAGCCAAAATGGGTACTTTCCCACGGTTTCTACTGGAAATCCCATGACCTTTTAGTTCACATAGAAAGTTCAAAACCAGGTATCCTTTCTTTAGCGGCACAATAGTTCAAGGAAAGTTGAGGCGCCAGAACTGAAGAAAGACCGAAGTCATTGACCAAAGCGAAGAGAATAAGATAAATTAAGAGACCAGATAAGACAGACCACAGAACAGGAGACTACCGTGTAGTTGGTAGGATAGACCACAGAACAGGAAACTACCATGTAGTTGGTAGGATAGACCACAGAACAGGAAACTACCATGTAGTTGGTAGGATAGACCACAGAACATAGTCAGTGAGTAACTATAATAAAGAAGTCACTGAAGCAGACTAGCACTGAGAGGGAACCAGAGACCACGCACTTATAAGTATTTGACTGTGTGTGTTGTCCTGTTTGTGTCGACGCCGACTTCCAAGTCCCAGAGTGGCATTCGTTTGCATACTCGTCAGAAAGAGACGTGTTATTTCATACCCTGGGCAACCCGTAGTAACACAGGTGTTACCGTAGTAACACAGGTGTTACTCTTGTCCGACAACTACAGTAACAAAACCACTGTCGTCTGTTGTAGACACAAGAAACCCACTGTCTCCAAGAGTGTTAGACTTGAGTGGGGTACAGTGTAAGAATCGCTGCAGTCACAGAGTTCCTGACCATACAATGAAGAAGAACCAGACGATTTTATCGCTGAAATCATTTTCCTGACATGAAGACAAGTGACCCAGAAGACACATACACTGCAGAAGCTGAGAGGAGGGGCTATACGGCCACCAGACGAGCAAGGATCGAAATATACAACAGAGAACAATAAGCTAGATAGAATTGTATCAACTCAAAGTGATATAGAACTGTGAATAGGACATTAGCTAGAACTGATCACGTGGTAGAACCTAGAGTTGATCAAGAGAAATACTTGTGCTGTTTGCACGAAACTCTTGGAAGACGTTATAGTTACGTAAGTAGGGAACAAATGTAAAAGTTGGTTAAGGTTGAGTTTAATCAAAATTTTAAAATGTGTATGGTCAGATACCGCACCGAGTCGAGAACACAAACAAAAACTACGTTACGACCAATAGGTTTTCATCAGGAATAACACATAACAACAATACTGAACTAATAAATCAACATATAAGGAAAAAATGGTTAACTTATCTGATAGTAGACCCAGTCTGTCTAAGCGACTGGTTGAGTCGGTTGCTTGACTGAATATGAAGGGGAGCGGTCAAATAATGTGGCTAGGAGAGTGTAAGAAGTGAAGGGGAATGCGCTGGAAAAGCCAGTGGTGGCCAAATATGGAAACGGCCAAGTAGTGATCCAGGTGGGGAAAATAACAAAGGGATATAAGCTGGGAGGGGGTCAGATTAATATGGGGGGGGGGGGGAAGACAAATAGACAGTGAGATTTTAAGAAAAGATATGGAAGATAGCACGCCATTGTAACACCCTAGCGGACCAACTCGGCCCACAAAAACTGTGTGCGGAAACAAAAAATTTGGAACGGAGCCACTCCCTACAGCCATTTAAAAAAATGCTGAATACGTCACTATATATATATACGATATTTTGCCGGTTAAAGTATCGTACAACATATATGCGGAATGTATAATGAGAAATGTGCGAGAAGATGAGAACATTGAAAGTTTCGACCCATTTACGATTGGGGGGTACGAGATTCCAGAGTTACGATACGCAGATGACACAGTGATACTATCAAGAAGTGCGGAAGGGCTAGAGCAGCTACTTTCAGCCGTTAATGGACATAGTAAAGATCAAAATCTGTTCATAAACAAAACAAAGATAATGACCACCGATAAAACACAATGTCAGCATAAATTTACAGTGGGTGGTGAGGAAATAGATCAGGTTACACATTTTGAATATCTGGGCTCCAGAATTGACAAAAATGGTGACTGCTCGAAAGAAATCAGAAGAAGACTAGCTATGGCAATGCAGAGACTGAAGAAATTATGGCAGAGCACCAACAAAAGGATAAAAGTAAAAGTCTTGAGAGCCTGTATTTTTCCTGTGACAGCTTATGGCTGTGAAGCATGGGCGATTACCAAAACTTCTAGACAAAGAATCGAATCCTTCGAGTCAAAATGTTACAGAAAGATCCTCAAAATATCCTGGACAGAGAAAAGAACAAATGTAGACATTCGGCAAGAGTTGAGCATAGAAGAGAACTGGTTTATCCATTCCATTTTGGCTAGAAAATGTAAATACATTGGTCACATCAAGAGACACGATGGTCTTGAGAGAACGGCGATGGAAGGTATGGTGCCAGGCAAAAGAGGAAGGGGTAGATCAAGAAGACGATGGCACCAAGATATCCAGGAATGACTGTAGCGGAAGCTGGTGTTTTGGCAAGGGAACTAGTTTCTTTCAGACAGACTGTGATGGGAGCGACGTTCTACAAAGGACATGCTACATGATGATGACGCGAGAAATATCTAGAACAGCCGCAAACACTGTATCATGTGTTTGTGGATTTTAAGAAGGCGTTTGATAAGGTATGGCATAAAGCGCTTTCGGCAACCATCAGGATGTATAATATCAACGGAAATATTATAACGGTCCTTGAACATCTGTAAGACAAGGCGTCTAGCGCAGTTCTTGTGAATGGGAGGCGAGGGGACTGGTTTCGCACATCAGTTGGTGTGAGACAGGGGGGTACACTCTCTCCAACTCTTTTCAATATATTCCTTGAGGGAATTATGAGTGAGGCACTTGGAGGTCACTTTGGTACTGTCAAGATAGGGGGCCGAACGATTACCAACCTTCGTTTTGAAGATGATATTGTTCCGAGATTTTCATAAATTTTCAACTTCATTTTTTTTCTCTGTATCTCAGATACTAACAAACACACAACAAAAACAATAACACCCACGTGTTCGTTATTAAATTGTGTCTCTACACACAAGAAAATCATATTTATTGACAAACAAACAGAAAAGTTACACATTTTAAAAGTCGACTACCATAGTGAGAAATTAAGTTAATTAATTAGGTCAAATTTTCGTCATAAATTGTGTGGTGTGGTAAAGGTACCATGTGGTTGGAAGCAACTCATGCTGGAGATAAGTCTATTCTCAAGGGCGAATCGATGACGATCATCAGAGAAGTAAGAATCTAGACCAGTGACATTAACGTCAGCCTTACCCCGGTGTTAGAGAAGCAAGAAACTAGACCAGTGACACTAACGTCAGCCTTACCCCGGTGTCAGAGAAGCAAGAAACTAGACCAGTGACACTAACGTCAGCCTTACCCCGGTGTTAGAGAAGCAAGAAACTAGACCAGTGACACTAACGTCAGCCTTACCCTGGTGTCAGAGAAGCAAGAAACTAGACCAGTGACACTAACGTCAGCCTTACCCCGGTGTTAGAGAAGCAAGAAACTAGACCAGTGACACTAACGTCAGCCTTACCCCGGTGTTAGAGAAGCAAGAAACTAGACCAGTGACACTAACGTCAGCCTTACCCTGGTGTCAGAGAAGCAAGAAACTAGACCAGTGACACTAACGTCAGCCTTACCCCGGTGTCAGAGAAGCAAGAAACTAGACCAGTGAAACTAACGTCAGCCTTACCACGGTACTCAGGACCATTGAAGTGGCTGGCAATTGGGGAACCAGTGTGGTTGCGGATGTCGTTGAAGTGTTGGTAGAAACGAACCCGCAGTCCCATACCAGTTTCCCCAATGTATGTCATACCACACTTGGGGCAGATGATAGAATAGATAAGGTTACGGGAATTGCATGTGAATCTCTCTTTGATGAAGAATTCTGCTCTAGGAAAGGTGATGGAGCGAAAGAGAATGGCATTAGGGTAGGTAACACAGAAACGTGAATGTTTGCACAGCCTGGTGCCTGGAAGGCTATGAGGGCTGGTGTGTAGTTAGGTAAGTGTAGAAGGTCAGTAGGACACGATTCTCGAGCCTAGGTTGTGATTATAATGTGTATGGTTTATGTCATAAACATTTGTTTTAATTGCTGTTACAATAATTGTAAGGGTTAGGGTCGTGAGTATCAAGGTGTGATAGTAGTAAGGGAGAAAGTGAGTCTATAACACTAGAAGTTGTCAACGGTTTAACATAAACTAGACGATCTAAGGATAGACAAGATGGCATGGCCCTGTCTGGAACTCACCATTGGATGATTTGCTAGCTGTAGAGAATTGAGCCGTCTGAACGGGGACTGTGTTACCGTCTGTCATCTCCTTCACCAGTCCAGAGATCTGTGTCTCTTCAAAGCGAACAACCAAATCCAGCCAGTTATCCGAGTTCTAGAGAAGACGAGTGGATCCAATATTTGAGCATTCTCAGGTTTGTCATAACACGAGGATAGCCAGCCTTTCTACTAGGGACAAGGATAACTAGCCTTTCTACTAGGGACGAGGATAGCCAGCCTTTCTACTAGGGACGAGGATAACTAGCCTTTCTACTAGGGACGAGGATAGCCAGCCTTTCTACTAGGGACGAGGATAGCCAGCCTTTCTACTAGGGACAAGGATAGCTAGCCTTTCTACTAGGGACGAGGATAACTAGCCTTTCTACTAGGGACGAGGATAGCCAGCCTTTCTACTAGGGACAAGGATAGCCAGCCTTTCTACTAGGGACGAGGACAGCCAGCCTTTCTACTAGGGACGAGGACAGCCAGCCTTTCTACTAGGGACGAGGACAGCCAGCCTTTCTACTAGGGACGAGGACAGCTAGCCTTTCTACTAGGGACGAGGACAGCCAGCCATTCTACTAGGGACGAGGATAGCTTTCTACTAGGGACGAGGACAGCCAGCCATTCTACTAGGGACGAGGATAGCTAGCCTTTCTACTAGGGACGAGGATAGCTTTCTACTAGGGACGAGGACAGCCAGCCATTCTACTAGGGACGAGGATAACTAGCCTTTCTACTAGGGACGAGGACAGCTTTCTACTAGGGACGAGGACAGCTTTCTACTAGGGACGAGGACAGCCAGCCATTCTACTAGGGACGAGGACAGCCAGCCATTCTACTAGGGACGAGGATAACTAGCCTTTCTACTAGGGACGAGGATAGCCAGCCTTTCTACTAGGGACAAGGATAACTAGCCTTTCTACTAGGGACGAGGATAACCAGCCTTTCTACTAGGGACGAGGATAGCCAGCATTTCTACTAGGGACAAGGATAACTAGCCTTTCTACTAGGGACGAGGATAGCCAGCCTTTCTACTAGGGACAAGGATAACTACCCTTTCTACTAGGGACAAGGATAGCCAGCATTTCTACTAGGGACGAGGATAACTAGCCTTTCTACTAGGGACGAGGATAGCCAGCCTTTCTACTAGGGACAAGGATAGCTTTCTACTAGGGACGAGGATAGCTAGCCTTTCTACTAGGGACGAGGATAGCTAGCCTTTCTACTAGGGACGAGGATAGCCAGCCTTTCTACTAGGGACGAGGATAACCAGCCTTTCTACTTGGGACAAGGATAGCTTTCTACTAGGGACGAGGATAGCTAGCCTTTCTACTAGGGACGAGGATAGCTAGCCTTTCTACTAGGGACGAGGATAGCCAGCCTTTCTACTAGGGACGAGGATAGCTAGCACTTCTACTAGGGACGAAGACAGCTTTCTACTAGGGACGAGGATAGCCAGCCTTTCTACTAGAGACGAGGATAGCCAGCCTTTCTACTAGGGACGAGGATAGCTAGCACTCTACTAGGGACGAGGATAGCTTTCTACTAGGGACGAAGACAGCTTTCTACTAGGGACGAGGACAGTTAGCCTTTCTACTAGAGACGAGGATAGCTTATGTTCCTGCAGGTGTGTCTCTGTGTGAGTTATTGCTTGTCATGTGTGTGGGTTTGTCTGTCCCTGTCTGTTGTATGGGTTTTTGTCTGTTGTATGAGCTTTTGTCTGTCTGTTGTATGAGTTTCTATCTGTCTGTTGTATGAGTTTATGTCTGTATGTTGTATGAACTTCTATCTGATTGCTAACTCACACTCATCTCTATGTAGGCCATTACGGCCCGCATCCCTTCTGTGGTCTGGAAAATGGCAGAGACTGAGCGATTGTTGGCGGTTGTGGCAGTGATACTTATGCTCATGGTGTACGGGCACTCGATGCAGTAGTTGTTGGACAGGAGGTCATAGGTCAAGCCAATCTCTGCATCCTGCATCAACACAGCAAAGTAACAATATCACAAATCTTGACATTTTGAATTGTCCATCAACTTATTTCTGCATCCTGAGCAAAAATAGACTTGATCAGAGGATCAAGACTGATAGTAAAAGCTTCTTCTCTTATGTTAGAAATAAACAAAGAACGAAAGGGCTTGATGGGTTCTTGAATATTTGACGATTTTCATGGCTGCTGTTAAACCGTTTTCTCTTCCGCTGTTCGGTTCATGGTAGGGTCTTTATCGCGTTATGCACCGGTGATTTTCTGACCGGTACACATGACCCAGATCCACTTGCGTGGGTAGCTGTGATCCTTTAGTAAATTGGAAAGTGCACTTTCCCCGATCCAAAACACTAACACAGGCCCAGTTAATTTTCACATACGTATCTAGATTATACACAATTATATCAAAGAATGAAGCAGCCACCAGAGGCAAAAATATACTCGACCTAGTTTTTACTACAGAGGGAAATATGATTGAAAACGTTACCGTTGGGGAACTGTTTGGCTCAAGTGACCATCAAATCATCAGTTGGGATTTTATTGCGTGGAAAGAAGTAAACATAAACACGCGAACATATGACTACTCTCAGGGAGGTGGTGGAGGCTGGGACGGTTAATGCATTTAAGAATAAATTGGTTGCGTATAGCTTTTAGAGCAAGGTGATGTAAATGGAACTGGTTGTATACAGACTCTGCAGAGTTTTCTAAACCAGTATAAAGACGTTAAGTTAAGTTAAGAAAGACAAAGTAGACAGCACAGGAAAAATAATAAGTGAGAATAGGAAGGCAGCTAATTTACTAAATCAGTACTTTGGCACAGTCTACACAAAAGAGGACTGCTCCAAGATCCCAGAGCCTATAGATATATTCCAAAGAGACATGGATACAGCGGGATTAAAGTCAATCCGTATTATGGAGGAAATGGGTTTTAAAAAATTGGAGGGGTTGAAAGTGAATAAATGTCCAGATCAAGATGGTATTCATCCTAAATTGCTGTTTGAAATAATTTGAGATCAAATAGCAAAACCATTGGCTATATTATGTTCTCAATTACTTGCAAAAAGGATTGTTCCACGGGATTGGAAAGATGCAGGAGTGATCCCCTTATTCAAAAAGGCAAAAAATAAGATCCAGCAAATTATAGACCGGTGAGTTTAACGAGCATAGTCTGTAAATTGTTAGAGTCAATAATCAAAGAAAACATTGCAATGCATTTAGACACATTTAATCTAATCAGAAATAGTCAGCATGGGTTTACCAGAGGGAGATCATGCTTAACAAATCTATTAGAATTCATGGAGGAGGTTACTAATATGATAGATCAAGGGGAGCCAGTGGATGTTATTTATCTAGATTTTGCAAAAGCCTTTGATAGAGTACCTCATCAAAGATGATTTAGAAAGTTAAAATCACATGAATAGGTGGAGAAGTTGCCTTAACGGGAAGAAGGCAGAGAGTGGGCATAAATAAGGAGTACTCTGAGTGGTGTGAAGTGAAAAGTGGTGTGCCACAGGGCTCGGTTTTGGGACCAATTTTGTTCTTGATATATATATAAATGATTTGGACATTGATATGGGATCCACGATTGCAAAATTTGCTGATGACACAAAACTATGCAGTAACGTCTTATCAAAAGCAGAAGCTATACACATAAGAAAGGACCCAACCACACATCCAAGACACGTTCACACAATACACAAAGAACATTACAAATGAAGATAAACAAACACTTGATAAGAGCTAACACTAGAAAACATTACTCTGGCAGTAAACACAATGCAAAAAAAAAACAAATCACACGGACCTGATGGGCTCACCGCAGATTTCTATCAACATTTCTTCCCTATCCCAGGAACACTACTTTTAAAAGTATACACAGAGCCCTTCAAAGAAACCGAACTTCCACCTAGCATGAATCTATCTTACATTACATTAATTCCCAAAGATAACTCAGACAAAACACAACTAAAAAACTACAGGCCAATATCCCTGTTGAATGTAGACTATAAAATCCCAACAAAAACCCTAACCAACAAACTGAAACCATTCATGTCACATCTCATCCATGAAGACCAACAGTGTAGTGTAAAGGGCAGAAACATTCATCAACACACACACTTCATACGAAACATCATCCAATATAATCACGAGAAAAACTGTCAGTCATCAATCTTATCCCTGGATCAGGAAACAGCTTTTGATAGAATATCACACCAATACCTCCACAATGTTCTACTGCATTGTAACATTGGTGACCACTTTCGGAGGTGGATACAAAGTCCTACTGCATTGTAACATTGGTGACCACTTTCGGAGGTGGATGCAAAGTCCTACTGCATTGTAACATTGGTGACCACTTTCGGAGGTGGATGCAAAGTCCTACTGCATTGTAACATTGGTGACCACTTTCGGAGGTGGATATAAATTCTTTACAAGAAGCCTGAAAGTAAGGTCTCGGTTAACCATGCTCTCGATGAAATATTCCGGCTAACTAGGTCTATGAGACAGGGATGTCCTCTCTCACCTCTACTCTACACCCTAGCCATAGAACCCCCTCTAAGACAGGGATGCTCTCTCTCTCACCTCTACTCTACACCCTAGCCATAAAACCCCCTCTGAGACATGGATGCTCTCTCTCTCACCTCTACTCTACACCCTAGCCATAGAACCCCCTCTGAGACAGGGATGCTCTCTCTCACCTCTACTCTACACCCTAGTCATAGAACCCCCTCTGAGACAAGGATGCTCTCTCTCTAACCTCTACTCTACACCCTAGCCATAGAACCCCCTCTGAGACAGGGATGCTCTCTCTCTCACCTCTACTCTACACCCTAGCCATAGAACCCCCTCTGAGACAGGGATGCTTTCTCTCACCTATACTCTACAGCCTAACCATAGAACCCCTTCTGAGACAGGGATGCTCTCTCTCACCTCTACTCTACACCCTAGCCATAGAACCCCCTCTGAGACAGGGATGCTCTCTCTCACCTCTACTCTACACCCTAGCCATAAAACCCCATCTGAGACACGGATGCTCTCTCTCACCTCTACTCTACACCCTAGCCATAGAACCCCCTCTGAGACAGGGATGCTCTCTCTCACCTCTACTACACCCTAGCCATAGAACCCCCTCTGAGACAGGGATGCTCTCTCTCACCTCTACTCTACACCCTAGTCATAGAACCCCCTCTGAGACAGGGATGCTCTCTCTCACCTCTACTCTACACCCTAGCCATAGAACCCCTTCTGAAGAAAATTAGATTAGATAGCTCCATAAAAAGTACTTTTATCCCAGGGAAAGGCGAACGGAAATTATTTGCATACGCAGATGACACCGTCTTCTTCCCACCAAACCACAAGTCCATTTAAAATATCCTAGATACTTTCACAGATTTCGGAAGAGGCAGCGGTGCAAAAATAAACCCAAAAAAATCAACAATAATGGGCATAGGCAAATGGAAAAACAAAGCAGACTTCCCATTTGATTTAGCAACATCAAATAACATGAAACTATATGGCATCACTTTCCCATCTCATCCAAACCGCACACACACAATGCCACATGGCAGAAACTAATCACACAGATTACAAACATGTACACATATATAAGTTTAAAACAACAATTTTTGGCAGGAGTGTATTAGTCAACAAGTATATCATTCCCAAACTAATATATATAGCTGGACGCACAATAAAAGACAAAAGCATACAGATTAGGCGTTTCATATTTGGGAACACCTACAACAGCATACAACACAAACCACTGATACAAGAGAAAAGACAGGGAGGCATTGCACTTCAGGACATACAAACAAAAATACAAGCACTCAGAATAGGTCATGTGTGACAGATCGTCAGTCATCCAAAACAACATTCACTGGCACACTACTACATAGGCCTCAAAATATCCATGCTGAGACCTTTAGACAACACAACACCACACTACTACATTGACCTCAGAATATCCATGCTGAGACCTTTAGACAACACCACACCACTTTGGCAGCTTACCCTCCTTTTATAAGACATGTATACAGGCCATACGTGGACACCACAACTTATTACACCAAGAAACAAACAAAATATACAAACAACTAGTATAACTACAGGCTCCTTCACTAAACCTCAGAATCAAGAGAGGATACAATTATTTCATACCAGACTACACAGACACTTTCACAAATCTACATGACTCCCACATGGTCTCAAAGGCAAGAGAAATAACGTATAGACTTATTTTTAACTTGACCCCAATAAGGACACTAGGAGGCCACAAACCCAAATGCCACCTATGCAAAACAAATGTACGAGAAACAGAAGATCACATTTTGTACACATGCAACACAGACAAAACAACAAAACAAATTCTACATGAAACCATTCAGATACAAACCAGACAAAAAGTAGACATGTACAAAGCAGTTATGCTCAACATTATACCCAAAACATCACCAGTCATTAGAAAACAAATGCTCATCTTATTGTCAGAATACAGATACATAATATGGACATGCAGAAATGCAGCACTATTCCACCATAGAACCTTTAACTCAAACACCATTTCACACATTTTTCAATAGAACGCGTTGTCCAGTGCGCAGAATGTTAAGTAAAAATGTAAAAATAGATATGTAGGTATGTATGGATGTGTGGGTGTACATGAAGATGTGTGTGTAGGTATATGTACCAACACATTACATGTCCTCACACATGTATACTTACAAATGCTACATACAATGAATGGGTATAGGCATATGTATGCTCGCATGTGTGTATATTTTATATATATGTATATGAACATGTGGGGGTAAATAGATATATATATGCATGTGAGTATGGGTTAGTGGGTATTTGCGCATGTGTATTATTTATAGCCCTAAATGTGAAATTTTGTATGCATGCATGGGTGTGTACTTATGTGGTATACATATCAGGTATGTGTGTATGCACACATATAAGTATGCATGTATACATATATATATATATGGGTGTAAGTATACATTTAAGTTTTAAATGCAAGGTTCAAAAAGTTGGGCCACCAGGAAAATGCCTAGTCCTTTAAAGCACCATATTTCTAAAAGTCCACTCAGTCTTAGCCCATCAAGGTTGTGATTGTAAAGAAGATTACAACACAATAGGAACACCTGGGCCATAAAAGTTTGTCCCTGAACTTAAAACCTGTGAAATGGTACACAGAGCAAGTGAAAAAGTATCAATTACTTGCCCCATTACCGGAGGTCTTTGTTCTCAGCTGGAGAAACTTGCCTCATTAACTGAGGTCATTGTTCCCAGTTGGACAAACTTGCCCCATTAACGGCGGCCTTTGTTCCCAGCTGGACAAACTTGCCCCATTAACTGAGGTCTTTGTTCCCAGCTGGACAAACTTGCCCCATTAATTGATGTCTTTGTTCTCAGCTGGATAAACTTTCCCCATTAACTGAGGTCTTTGTTCCCAGCTGGACAAACTTGCTCCATTAACTGAGGTCTTTGTTCCCAGCTGGACAAATTTGCCTCATTAACTGAGGTCTTTGTTCCCAGCTGGACCAACTTGCCCCATTAACTGAGATTTTTGTTCCCAGCTGGACCAACTTGCCCCATTAACTGAGATTTTTGTTCCCAGCTGGACAAACTTGCCCCATTAACTGAGATTTTTGTTCCCAGCTGGACAAACTTGCCCCATTAACTGAGATTTTTGTTCCCAGCTGGACAAACTTGCCCATAGAGCAAGACCTACCACTCTTCCAGTCCCTCGGTGGTAAATTATTTATCTCCCTTCTATTGACTTCAGTTTTATGGCCAGCCATTTTAGACTACTCTGCCACAAATGGAACAGAAAACAGGGTGGGTTTGTATGGCAGTGGACGGGCAAAATAAATACCAGAAGTCAAGGTGAGAGGTCCATACGGAAGAAAATGGGCCACCTGTAAGCCAATTTTTTAACATCTGACCTTGATCCAATATTTAACAAAATTTTAAGCTTTTATAGAAGGGAAATCCACCTCTTCAAGTTTATAATATCAATTGATATCTCCTTGTTCCCCTGCTACATTAACCACCATCTCCCATATTTCTCCTGACTTTAGACCTTTGCATTTGAAACCTGTATTTTCATGACTGCATGCAGGTATGTGTATATGTACTGGATGTGTATTTATATACATGTGTGTGGAAGTAGTTATGTGTACATGCATGTATGTTTTTTCTGTCTATGTATGTGAATAAATTAATTTGCTTGTGTGTGTATAAATGAATATGCGAGTGGATAAAGAAACATCTGTAAGTGTGTATAAATGATTATGAATGTGTGGATGTGTAAATATGTGTAAGCATATTGACTCTGCAAATATATCAAAGAAACAAACGTACATTACTAACTTTTTGAAAATTTAAACCATTTTATTGATGTCACCACTCACTTCACAAAATGTAACTCCCACCATCTCATGTTTCATCTCATGGGAAATTATCACTTCATTTCACTTCACATTATGCACACATTTTATTTGAAATTTGTTGTTAAAATTTTACAATTTTAATAATTTATTAATGTGCAATAAAGAATTTAAAAAAAAAACAAAAAAACAATCACACTCTTGCACAACTTTCACACGCCCCCTCAGGGTGAGACCCTTCCATTGCACTTTGGTTGGGCTGGCTTCTGAGAGCACACAAACCTAGCATAGGCACATACAGACGCACACATACATCCAAGCACTGGTTTATGCGTCTTAATATGGCCCCAATTGACTACGGTCTATGGTGGAATTGGCGTGCCCAGCCAGTTGAAACTATACAACAAATTTTATTTTAAATTAAAAGGTATGTCTGGGTATGTACACATGTGTATACATTTTACTTTCACAAATAAATGTAGATCACCATTCACCTCACCAAATTTTACTGCCACCATCTCACAGGAAGTTCTCACCTCACCTCACATCACACACAAGTTTTGGTTGAAAATTGTGCAATCAAGAATTTAAAAAAGAACAAACTTGTCCTTTTACCTCACATTCTATTTCATTTAACTCTGTCCAACAACCACACTCTTACACAACAATCACACTCTTACACAACAATCACACTCTTACACAACAATCACACTCTTACACAACTAATCACACTCTTACACAACTAATCACACTCTTACACAACTAATCACACTCTTACACAACTAATCACACTCTTACACAACTAATCACACTCTTACACAACTAATCACACTCTTACACAACTAATCACACTCTTACACAACTAATCTCACTCTTACACAACAATCTCACTCTTACACAACTAATCACACTCTTACACAACTAATCACACTCTTACACAACTAATCACACTCTTACACAACAATCACACTCTTACACAACAATCACACTCTTACACAACTAATCACACTCTTACACAACTAATCACACTCTTACACAACTAATCACACTCTTACACAACTAATCACACTCTTACACAACTAATCACACTCTTACACAACTAATCACACTCTTACACAACTAATCTCACTCTTACACAACAATCTCACTCTTACACAACTAATCACACTCTTACACAACTAATCACACTCTTACACAACTAATCACACTCTTACACAACTAATCACACTCTTACACAACTAATCACACTCTTACACAACTAATCACACTCTTACACAACTAATCACACTCTTACACAACTAATCTCACTCTTACACAACAATCTCACTCTTACACAACTAATCACACTCTTACACAACTAATCACACTCTTACACAACTAATCACACTCTTACACAACAATCACACTCTTACACAACAATCACACTCTTACACAACAATCACACTCTTACAGAACAATCACACTGCGGCATGGGGTGGAAAGGAGCGTGCTTTCGCCAATAGAACACATAGAGACAAATCTTTAGCGAAATAAGACACTCTTCCTTCATCGCAACCCTGTGACTGGTGGGCTTTCATCACAACCCTGTGACTGGTGGGCTTTCATCACAACTATGTGACTGGTGGGCTTTCATCACAACCCTGTGACTGGTGGGCTTTCATCACAACTCTGTGACAGATGGTTTTCACTGTAACCCTGTGAGTGGTGGGCTTTCATCGCAACCCTGTGACTGGTGGGTTTTCATTGCAACCCTGTGACTGGTGGGCTTTCACTGCAACCCTGTGACTGGTGGGTTTTCATTGAAATCCTGTGACGGGTGGCTGTAATAATGCAGTTATTGTGGGATGTCATATTTGTAAACAATACTAGAAACACAAAGTTTGTAAACAAAAATATAAACTTTAGATCCAAGTTGACCATAAACTGTTGCTGACATCCATATGTTTGAGGGACATGAAATGAATGCAGACAAATCAAACATTGATTGGAGACAAACCAAACATTTAATGGAGACATTGACCAAACATTGAATGGAGACAAACCAAACATTGAATGGAGACAAACCAAACATTGAATGGAGACAAACCAAACATTGAATGGAGACAAACCAAACATTGAATGGAGACAAGCCAAACATTGAATGGAGACAAGTCAAACATTGAATGGAGACAAACCAAACATTGAATGGAGACAAACCAAACATTGAATGGAGACAAGAGAAATACAGAAGGGAGAGATGAGAAAAACAGAAGGGAGAGACAAAAACTCTAATACATGTCTCAATGTTACATCAGATGAACTCTGAGCTGTAAATTTGTAAGTGAGCATGGGAGCTGGTCACCTGGTGGTATTACTTCTCCGGTAAGAAACCTTACCTTGAGGGAGAAAAGAAGTCTGATCGCAAATGTGAGGCCAATGTCGTTGCCACTGAAGTAGTAGTAGTAGACGAATGGGTCGCGCATGTTGGACGTAAACTGGACAGAGGTAGGGGTCAAGATGGCCTCAGAGATGACGGTCGACACGTTGATTATCTTGTTGGTCTGCTCATTGAAGACATCTGTAGTTCCCTTCACAAAGGAGGCCAAGAATGGGGCAGTGCAGGTGCTAGCTGGGGAACAAAGGTAACAAATATCAGGGGACAATATCTCTATAAGAAGAGCAGGGACAATATCTCTATAAGAAGAGTGGGGACAATATCTCTATAAGAAGAGTGGGGACAATATCTCTATAAGAAGAGTGGGGACAATATCTCTATAAGAAGGACCAGGACAATATCTCTATAAGAGGAGCGGGGACAATATCTCTATAAGAAGAGTGGGGACAATATCTCTATAAGAAGAGTGGGGACAATATCTCTATAAGAAGAGTGGGGACAATATCTCTATAAGAAGGACCAGGACAATATCTCTATAAGAAGAGTGGGGACAATATCTCTATAAGAAAGACCTGGACAATATCTCTATAAGAAGAGCAGGGACAATATCTCTATAAGAAGAGTGGGGACAATATCTCTATAAGAAGAGCGGGGATAATATCTCTATAAGAAGAGTGGGGACAATATCTCTATAAGAAGAGCAGGGACAATATCTCCATGAGAAGGACCAGGACAATATCTCTAAGAGGTGCGGTGACAATATCTCTATGACAAGGACCGTGACAATATCTCTATAAGAGGTGCGGTGACAATATCTCTATGAGAAGGGCCGGGACAATATCTCTATGAGAAGGGCCGGGACAATATTTCCATGATAAGGGCCGGGACAATATCTCTGAGAAAAGCAGAGACAATATCTCTTTAAGAAGGGACAGGACAATATCTCCATGAGAAGGGCCAGGACAATCAACAATACACAGACTTGTCACAATCAACAATGCACAGACTTGTCACAACCAACACAGACTTGTAACAACCAACACAACACAGACTTATCACAACAAACACATACCTGTCACAGTCAACACAATACAGACGTATCACAACCACCACAGATTTGTCACAACCAACACAACACAGACTTGTCACAACCAAGACAGACTTGTCACAACCAACACAACACAGACTTGTCACAACCAACACAGATTGTCACAACCAACACAACACAGACTTGTCACAACCAACACAGACTTGTCACAACCAACATAGACTTGTCACAACCAACACAACACAGAATTGTCAATATCAACACAGATTTGTCACAACCAACACAGACTTGTCACAACCAACACAGACTTGTCACAACCAACTAACTAACAGCTGTCCATCGTTGTCGATGAGGACCGCCGACATCATCCTTGTCACAGATTTCCCTGTTGGGTGTGGGTGCGCATGTGGCTGAACAGGCCAATGCGAGCACACAAACATCTGCTACATATCGGGCACACGAGGATTGTAGAAGGGCATGATGTTCCCGCTGCTCGGGATTTCCGCGTCTCGCGTCTGTTCTGGGCTTTCACAACACGGTGATCTTCACCGGCAGCTACACCCGATTTGACTGCGCTTCTCCAGTCAGATCTGTTTTTCGCAAGACATTCCCAGGTGTCGAAGTCTATCTGGCAACTTTTTAGTGAGTCCTTCAGACCGTCTTTAAAACGTTTCTTTGGGCGCCCTCTCTCGCGCCATCCGTCTCTCAGCTCGCCGTAGAGAAGCTTCTTTGGGAGCCGCTCGTCTGACATACGGACGAGGTGTCCGGCCCATCCTAGTCGTGCTTTTTCTAGCAGTGCATGTGTGCTGGGCATGTTAGCCCTCGAGAGAACCTCGATGTCAGTGACACGATCCTGCCATCGGATATGGAATATTCGCCTCAGGCAACCTGTGTGGAAGTGGTTTAACCTCCTTGCATGTCCAGAGTATACAGTCCAGCTTTCGCAAGCGTATAGTAGGGTTGGAATGATGGTTGCACGGTAGACTTTCAATTTGGTCTTGACGCTGATGCCACGACGTGCCCAGACCATCGAGCGCATTCTACCAAAGGCTATGCTGGCCTTTGCTATTCTGCTTGCTACCTCATCGTCTAGGCTGACAGACCTCGACAGCGTGCTGCCCAGATATGTGAATTTGTCTACGGCATTCAACGTCTGCCCGCTGACTGTAGTCTTTGGTTTTGTGTACGGCATGCCTGGTGCTGGTTGGTACATGACCTCTGTTTTTTTGGCATTTATGATCAGGCCAAAATTTTCGCATGCGGCAGAGAACTGGTCCATTCCAACCTGCATGTTCAGTTCTGAGTTGCTCATTAGAGCACAGTCGTCAGCAAATACAAGTTCCCTGATTATGTCGCCAGCCACTTTGGTTTTGGCCTTCATTCTTCTGGAATTGAGTAACTTGCCATCTGTGCGGTACTTTATGGGTATTCCAAGCTCCAATGATCTGAAGGCGTCTGTCATCGTGGCCGCGAACATCATGCTGAACAAAGTCGGGGCGAGTACACATCCTTGTTTTACTCCGTTTGATACTAGAAACGTTTTAGAGATTGCACCGCTGTCCAGTACACGAGCACACATGCCTTCGTGTAGCTGTTTCACCATTGTTATGAACTTGTTGGGGCAGCCAAACTTAGACATTATCATCCACAGCCCTCCTCTGTTTACTGTATCAAATGCCTTTGTCAAATCAATAAATGTGGTGTACAAGGCCTGATTTTGCTCTCGACACTTCTCTTGTACTTGGCGAGCGGCAAAAATCATGTCCACTGTTCCTCTTCCGGCTCTGAATCCACATTGGCTTTCTGGGAGGTGGTGGCTTTGTTCAAGGTGTTTGTTGAGCCTGTTTAGCAGTAAGCGCGATAGGATCTTGCCTGCTACGGAGAGTAGCGATATTCCTCGATGATTGTCGCATTCCTGACGATTGCCTTTTCTTTTGTACAGGTGAACGATTGATGCGTCCTTTAGCTCCTGCGGAATTTTACCTTCAGCCCACATGTGACAGAAGAGTTCAGTGATCCTTCTGGTGAGGGATGGGCCAGCTGTCTTATATACCTCTATATACCATACAGCATGGGAGGGGACCATTGGCAGACATGGTATGGGAAAATGCAATAGTAACAGACTGCTCCTTCTGAGGACATGTGCCGCAAATGAACTACTCATTACAAACACAGCTTTCCGACTACCTGTCCGAAATAGAACCACATGGATGCACCCAAGGTCCCGCCACTGGCACCTCATTGACTATATTATCATCAGACGTAGGGATCGAGCGGATGCTATGGTAACGAAGAGCATGTGTGGTGCAGAATGTTGGACCGACCATCGACTTGTCATTGCCAAGCTAAACTTCAAGATCCAGCCCAAAATGCGCCCCCAGGGAAAGAAACTACCGAGGAGGTTAAATGTCTCTCAGTTGAAATACGAACCCACGAGAGGAGGCTTCCAGGAAGAGCTTGAGGGTAGACTGTCTGAGCTTCGTTTTGAAAAGAACGACATCGAAAAGAACTGGGCATCATTGAGAAACACACTCTACGATACAGCTGCTAAACACATTGGCCCAATCACGCGCAAGCATAAGTACTGGTTTGATGAGAACGATCTAGAAATACAGGGCCTTCTCGATGCAAAACATGAAGCGCACAGGGAATACCAGAGCGACACACCATCTCCGGCAGCAAAAGCTGCGTTCAATACTGCTCGCAAAGCTGTCCAGACCAGGCTTAGAGAGATGCAAGACTCCTGGCTCAGCAAAAGAGCTGACGAAATTGAGATGTTCGCCGAGCGTCATGACACCAAACGGTTTTACGAGGCACTGAAAGCTCTCTACGGCCCGCAGCCCTCTAGTAATACTCCAGTTCGCAATGCGAATGGGGTACTGCTAACAGATAAGGTTCAGATTCTAGACAGATGGGCAGACCACTTCTGCAAAATACTAAACCACCCATCGTCCATAATTAAAGAGGCCATCCGGCGAATGCCGCAGGTGGAACTGAACCTGGCGTTGGATGAAGTCATTACTGAGGAGGAAGTCGCCAGGGCAATCAGTTCACTGTCACAACCAACACAACACAGAATTGTCAATATCAACACAGACTTGTCACAACCAACACAGAATTGTCAATATTAACACAGACTTGTCACAACCAACACAGAATTGTCAATATCAACACAGACTTGTCACAACCAACACAACACAGACTTGTCACAACCAACACAGACTTGTCACAACCAACACAGACTTGTCACAACCAACACAACACAGACTTGTCACAACCAACACAGACTTGTCACAACCAACACAGACTTGTCACAACCAACACAACACAGACTTTTCAGATGATAAATAACAAGTATCATAGAAAATACTCGCAGAACTAGACCACAGCTACAACTTTCAAGGATACAACTACAACTTTCAAAGTTACAACTTTCAAAGCTACAACTACAACTTTCAAGCCTACAACTACAACTTTCAAAGCTACAACTACATCTTTCAAGGATACAACTTTCAAAGCTACAACTCTCAAGGCTACAACAGCAACTTTCAAGGCTAAAACTACAACTTTCAAGGCTACAACCACACATTTTAAGGCTAGAACATGAAGGCTACAACTGCAATTTGAATTCTACAACTATAGCTTCATAGGCTACATCTACAACTTAACCTTAACTACACAACATTAAAACAAATGACGCAAATTGTTCTCAGCTGCATTACTCTTTAACACGTCACAAGTTTTTGAGGGCTGCAAACTTTGATAGCCTGTAACTTGTTTATTTGACTGTCTATTGATATTATATTTTGTGAGTAGAGAGATAAATGACTAGATAATGCGATGGTGGTATCCTTTTTGCTGAATGTATGTTAGTATACGAGATACCAAGAAGGTAAAGTTGACATTTTTGAAAAACATCCTATACATTTAGACTCACCTATTCTTGATGAAGAGCCGTGGCGCATTCAATTTTAAAATTAACAAGTGTGTGGTACCTCTCACAGCAAGGGTAGTGGCAGAGAGGTGCTTGGCATTTTTTGCAAATAAATTTGGTTGAATGATTTTTGATCTTTTTTGTCGGAACACACCGCACAATCCTTGCGCGTGGTTGACGCTTTGCGCTGATCATCAGGTAGTGTCCTCAGTCTGTCTAACGGAACAGAAGTCGGACGTGCCCTTCTACAAGAGAGACCAGACTGGTAGCCATCTGGCAGGTCATGCGCAGACAACTCTGCCCTGAAACGCTGAGGATGCAAGCCCTTCCAAAAGGGAATAGACGTGGCATGCTTCAAATAGGTACTCCTGTGGGAATGCAGGTAGTATGTCAACTGCTTGTCTAAGCGATCAACACCTGCCATGTGCTGGGACTAGGCTTGAACGCCGCATGGCTTGTTGACAACCCGCACTCTATACTGGTTTAGAAGAGTCTGCAGACTCTGCGTACAACCAGTTTCATTTACATTTCCTTGCTATGAAAGCTATGTGCATCCAATCTATTCTTAATTTTGTAACTAGTTGTGCCAGAATTATTTTTTAAATTAAAGTAGTCTCTTCATAAAACTTGACTTGTCTTAATTATTTCACAAGGAAGACAAACATGTTATATACCAAATTAATGGGAAATGAATATGCAGTAAGAATAGGAAGGTATTGTAGACTTAATAAAATATTACAAGTAATTATTAATAATTATATTGTCATTTTTTGGTAATAAAAACGATTTTTCACACACACAAATTTTGCCAATCCATGAATAACCACTGAAACTTAATGCAGATTGGTCTAGTTTGCTTCAGAATAACAGTAATCCACATATGAATAATATCTACAAGAAAATATTTTGTTGTAGCAGTCAAATGGAGTTGATGTGTCACTGAGTTGTAGGTCTCCATTTACTTCACATGGCCGGCCACATTTTGGCAGCAATCTGAATGAGTTCTGGGTCTCAGTCAGTAGTGGTGATAGTATTTAGTGCTAAAACCCATTCGCTATCATGTTCTCTAGAATTTGCTCTAAAAATATTGCATCTTCGTTTTTCTGTCAAACGTTTTTTCCTTTTAGCAGCAATAGGTCCTGGCTGTGACAAAGCCCTTTCATTTTCAGCATCAGATTCAGTAGGCTGAGTAGGTTGAATAATATTATATTATATGTCAAACTCAGATTCAACATCAGAAACATGTGAATCCTCGTCACTTAATTCATCTAGAGTACTCAACTCCCTAGCCTTTTCTACAGATAAAAACCAACCTTATATTAGATAATCTTGAAGGGCTACGTTCGCTACAGATTTTTGTGATAAACTGACTTGAAAGATGACAAATGTTCTCCAACTTTGAAGATCCACACAAAGCATGGGGCTGCTTTTACAATTGAAACGCAAATATAATAGTTACTTCCCTTACCATGAAATGTCAATTAAAATTAAGAAACACTGAAGAACGAAACAATTTCGTTCATCAAACGGACGCCATGAAGTACGCGGACAGCCTTTTTATGGCCTTTAAGAATTAAATGGATTAACTGTCCCTGCCTCCACTTGAAGGCTACAATTGCAGTTTACAATGCTACAACTACAACTTCCAAGTTCGAAACAAAGCATTTCTTTCTTTATCCAGGTAAGTCAGAACAGCAGAGAAACAGTCGCAGACAGATGAATTCATGACCGAGCACTTGGTTGAGTGACAACGATTGTGACAATTCAAATCAGCACTTGGTTGAGTGACAAAGATTGGGACAATCTAAACCAGCACTTGGTTGAGGACAAAGATTGTGACAGTCTAAACCAGCACTTGGTTGAGTGACAAAGATTGTGACAATCTAAACCAGCACTTGGTTGAGTGACAAAGATTGTGACAATCTAAACCAGCACTTGGTTTCCAACGTAATCATTTAAATGGATGTAATGTAGCACAGCCTTCAGTGTGATAAACAAGATCTAAGTCCCTGAGACATTACCAGAGTCCCGGAGTACCTATTGTCTGTGAGACATTACCAGAGTCCTGGAGTACCTATTGTCTGTAAGACATTACCAGAGTCCTGGAGTACCTATTGTCTGTGAGACATTACCAGAGTCCTGGAGTACCTATTGTCTGTAAGACATTACCAGAGTCCTGGAGTACCTATTGTCTGTAAGACATTACCAGAGTCCTGGAGTACCTATTGTCTGTGAGACATTATCAGAGTCCTAGAGTACCTATTGTCTGTGAGACATTACCAGAGTCCTGGAGAACTATTGTCTGTGAGACCGTTCCCCTAAACACAAAGTAGTGCTTGTCATGGGAGTTGGTAGTAGCAGGAGTCGGCTCTGGTCCGAGAGCCCCAGTCAACCGTTATAAATATTGTCACAACTTTTGTCGTGTGAAATGTTTGACCTTGATCTTAAAACATTGCGGCAGTTCGTGATCTGAAGACGCAGCAGGAGCAGAGGAGCCGTGACAAGAACCAGTTAGATAAGAGATTGTGTCAAAATTAGACGGATAGGTTGTGTTAGCGGTAAGAATTTAGTAGAAATAGTAAGACTATGGATACAAATCTTGGGTAGATCTGCTACAACAGTATGACGTGCTAGAATGAGAGATCATGCACGATCACGCGTTGTTATGACGCCATGATTTATTGCTTACAAGAAAATGCATAGGGTGGTGAGTGTTGTACCTAGAGTGGTGAGTGTTGTACCTAGAGTGGTGAGTGTTGTACCTAGAGTGGTGAGTGTTGCACCTAGAGTGGTGAGTGTTGTACCTAGAGTGGTGAGTGTTGTGCCTAGAGTGGTGAGTGTTGTACCTAGAGTGGTGAGTGTTTTACCTACAGTGGTGATTGTTTTACCTAGAGTGGTCAGTGTTGTACCTAGAGTGGTGAGTGTTGCACCTAGAGTGGTGAGTGTTGTACATAGAGTGGTGAGAGTGTTGTACCTAGAGTGGTGAGTGTTGTACCTAGAGTGGTGAGAGTGTTGTACCTAGAGTGGTGAGTGTTGTACCTAGAGTGGTGAGCGTTGTACCTAGACTCGTGAGCGTTGTACCTAGAGTGGTGAGCGTTGTACCTAGAGTGGTGAGCATTGTACCTAGAGTGGTGAGTGTTGTACCTAGACTCGTGAGCGTTGTACCTAGAGTGGTGAGCGTTGTACCTAGAGTGGTGAGCATTGTACCTAGAGTGGTGAGTGTTGTACCTAGAGTGGTGAGTGTTGTACCTAGAGTGGTGAGTGTTGTACCTAGAGTGGTGAGTGTTGTACCTAGAGTGGTGAGAATGTTGTACCTAGAGTAGTGAGTGTTGTACCTAGAGTGGTGAGCGTTGTACCTAGACTCGTGAGCGTTGTACCTAGAGTGGTGAGCGTTGTACCTAGAGTGGTGAGCATTGTACCTAGAGTGGTGAGAATGTTGTACCTAGAGTGGTGAGTGTTGTACCTAGAGTAGTGAGTGTTGTACCTAGAGTGGTGAGCGTTGTACCTAGACTCGTGAGCGTTGTACCTAGAGTGGTGAGCGTTGTACCTAGAGTGGTGAGCATTGTACCTAGAGTGGTGAGAATGTTGTACCTAGAGTGGTGAGTGTTGTACCTAGAGTGGTGAGTGTTGTACCTAGAGTGGTGAGAGCGGTGTACCTAGAGTGGTGAAAGTGTTGTACCTAGAGTGGTGATAGTGTTGTAACTAGAATGGTGAGAGTGTTGTACCTAGAGTGGTGAGAGTGTTGTACCTAGAGTGGTGAGAGTGTTGTACCTAGAGGGGTGAGAGTGTTGTACCTAGAGTGGTGAGAGTGTTGTAACTAGATTCTTGAGCAAGTAGGAGACGGATATAAGAAATAAAAAATAGAGCAAAAAGAAGGGAGAGAAAGAGAGAGAGAAAGAGAGAGAGAGGAGGAGGAGGAGGTATGAGAGAATAATGAGGAACCGAGTAAAAGCAAAAGAGAAAAAAATTCAAATAAAAGCTGCCCGCGGGAGATAATCTGCTACATATCATTTATTCATTTTCAATCTCACCTGCTATTTATTATCCTCTCACAGCAAAGAACTGCACCACCCGTCTACAACAACAGTATCAACAACAATAACAGTATCAACAACAACAACAGTATCAACATGTAGACAACCACCTGCATATTACCCAGTAATCTGTCTTCGGTTCCAACGGGCTGCTGACAGTAGTCAAAAAACGGGTCGCTGATCTGCCCGCAGCCGGTGATGTTCCAGATGGTTCCCCTTGCAACATCGAACTTGTGACCAGAACACCAGAAGTGGCAGGGGTCACCGTAAGTGTCAGCCGCGCAGGGGCAGTTAATGGATTCTGTGGTCAGAGTAAAATATGCACATGTGAGGGCTAGGTGAGAGGGCTCGGTGAGAGGGCTAGGTGAGAGAGGTGTCAGAACTAGGTGAGTGAGGTGTCAGGGCTAGGTGAGAGGAGTGAGAGAGGTGTCAGGGATAGATGAGGGGTGAGAGGGCTAGGTGACAGAGGTGTCAGTTCTAGGTGAGAGGAGTGAGTGAGGTGTCAGTGCTAGGTGAGAGGAGTGAGAGGGGTGTCAGGGCTAGATGTTAATTTAGTTTATTAGTTGAAATTGTAAGGAAATTTCAGGACGGTTTCTGTCAGGTCCGAGTGGAGAACGATGCTATAAACTGTCACGTCCGAGTGGAGAACGATGCTATAAACTGTCACGTCCGAGTGGAGAACGATGCTATAAACTGTCACGTCCGAGTGGAGAACGATGCTATAAACTGTCACGTCCGAGTGGAGAACGGTGCTATAAACTGTCACGTCCGAGTGGAGAACGATGCTATAAACTGTCACGTCCGAGTGGAGAACGATGCTATAAACTGTCACGTCCGAGTGGAGAACGATGCTATAAACTGTCACGTCCGAGTGGAGAACGATGCTATAAACTGTCACGTCCGAGTGGAGAACGATGCTATAAACTGTCACGTCCGAGTGGAGAACGATGCTATAAACTGTCACGTCCGAGTGGAGAACGATGCTATAAACTGTCACGTCCGAGTGGAGAACGATGATATAAACTGTCACGTCCGAGTGGAGAACGATGATATAAACTGTCACGTCCGAGTGGAGAACGATGATATAAACTGTCACGTCCGAGTGGAGAACGATGATATAAACTGTCACGTCCGAGTGGAGAACGATGATATAAACTGTCACGTCCGAGTGGAGAACGATGATATAAACTGTCACGTCCGAGTGGAGAACGATGCTATAAACTGTCACGTCCGAGTGGAGAACGATGATATAAACTGTCACGTCCGAGTGGAGAACGATGATATAAACTGTCACGTCCGAGTGGAGAACGATGCTATAAACTGTCACGTCCGAGTGGAGAACGATGCTATAAACTGTCACGTCCGAGTGGAGAACGATGCTATAAACTGTCACGTCCGAGTGGAGAACGATGCTATAAACTGTCACGTCCGAGTGGAGAACGATGATATAAACTGTCACGTCCGAGTGGAGAACGATGCTATAAACTGTCACGTCCGAGTGGAGAACGATGCTATAAACTGTCACGTCCGAGTGGAGAACGATGCTATAAACTGTCACGTCCGAGTGGAGAACGATGATATAAACTGTCACGTCCGAGTGGAGAACGATGATATAAACTGTCACGTCCGAGTGGAGAACGATGATATAAACTGTCACGTCCGAGTGTAGAACGATGCTATAAATTGTCAGGTCCGAGTGGAGAACGATGCTGTAGACTGTCACGTCCGAGTGGAGAACGATGCTATTAGCTGTCAGGTCCGAGTGGTGAACAATACAATTAACTATGATGAATTGCTCATGTGAAGAATGTTTAATCTGGTGAGAGTGTGCCAGACGAAGCGCGCGATAATACTTCCGGCCGGTCACAGAGTGTCGGCGCCAGTCTCGGTGTACTTACCCTTAGCAATGACGTCACACTCTAGCTTCCCTAACTGTCTGCACACAGCCTCCTTGTCGGCAGTCACTTCACACGATTTACTGCTTGGGTTAAAAACATTTCCTGAAACAATCAAACAAGGGTCTATTATTGACTAATTGATGAATTCATTCATTCATTCATCGATTCAATTCATTCACTCACCGATTCATTCATTCACTCATCGATTTAGTTCATTCATCGATTCAATTCATTCACTCATCGATTCAATTTATTCACTCATCGATTCAATTTATTCATTCATCGATTCAATTTATTCACTCATCGATTCAATTTATTCATTCATCGATTCAATTTATTCATTCATCGATTCAATTTATTCATTCATCGATTCAATTCATTCACTCATCGATTCAATTTATTCACTCATCGATTCAATTTATTCCTCCTCTCACTACATACTACCTTCATCCATCTTGGTCTAGTCATGTCATGACAGCCGTACCGCATGTTAGACCTGCAGCTCTAATTTCTCTGCAATGCGTCTCCCTGTCTCTGTCTTCCTTTTGGGTCTGCCAATCTTTGTCTCCCTCTCTGTGTCCCTGTCTCTGTCTCCCTGTCTGTGTCTCACTGTCTTTGTCTCCCTGTCTGTGTCTCCCAGTCTGTGTCTCCCTGTCTCTGTCTCCCTGTCTGTGTCTCACTGTCTCTGTGTCCCTGTCTCTGTCTCCCTGTTTGTGTCTCACTGTCTTTGTCTCCCAGTCTGTGTCTCCCTGTCTCTGTCTCCCTGTCTGTGTCTCACTGTCTCTGTGTCCCTGTCTCTGTCTCCCTGTTTGTGTCTCACTGTCTTTGTCTCCCAGTCTGTGTCTCCCTGTCTCTGTCTCCCTGTCTGTGTCTCACTGTCTCTGTGTCCCCGGTCTCCCCCCCCCCCCCAAACCCATCCCAGCGTGTAGCTCTTCCTGTCTGTCTGACCAATGAGCATCTATTGATGAAGATTTACCGCCATTTTCTTCCTGTTTTGTCCAATAATAAATTGACCATGATCTGCTAACTATGTTCCTGTAATTGTGTTAGATTTTTGGTCTTGTGGGCTGATGGCCTTGATTTGTTATCAACACATGACGTCAGTACTTACCAACCGGGGCTGCCAATGGGTAAGGACCTCAGGGATATTTGACAAGGATGCCAAGGGCACAGGGCAAGGGTACAGAAGACATTGTACTAAGGTGCGGAGGGCACTGGACAAGGGGGATTAGGGCACTGGACAACAGAGCTGAGGGCACTGAACAAGAGAGCTGAGGGCACTGGGCGATGGAGCTCAGGGCACTGGACAACAGAGCTGACGGCACTGGACGAGGGAGCTGAGGGCGCTGGACAAGGTTGTCGAAGTGACTGGATATGTGAAATAAAGACAGTAGGAGACAACCGGACCTGGCCTTGCTGAAAGGAGCAGCTGTAAACAGCGGCACATCATTCTTTTCTGGACGGATGACGAAGTAGAGAACACACACACACATTCAGACACACACACATTCAGACACACACATATTCACACACACACACATTCAGACACACACATATTCACACACACACACACACATTCAGACACACACACATTCCCACACACACACACATTCAGACACACACACACATTCAGACACACACATTCAGACACACACACATTCAGACACACACACACACATTCACACACACACACATTCAGACACACACACAATCAGACACACATACATTCATACACATACACACACATTCAGATACACACACACATTCAGACACACACACACACATTCAGACACACACACATTCAGACATACACACACATTCAGACACACACACACTCACACACACACACATTCAGACACACACACACATTCAGACACACACACACACACATTCAGACACACACACACATTCAGACATACACACATTCAGACACACACACACATTCACCCATTCAGACACACACACATTCAGACACACACATATACATTCAGACACACACACATTCAGACACACACACACGCATTCAGACACACACACACATTCAGACACACACACATACATTCACACACACATTCAGACACAAACACACATTCACACACACACACACACATTCAGACACACACACACTCATTCAGACACACACACACACATTCACAAACACACATTCAGACACACACACACATTCAGACACACACATTCAGACACACACACACAGACACACATGTGACAGAAGTTAGATTCAGTAATAATTCTAGGGATCGGGTTTTCTGGAACCCATTTGGCCAAAGAAAGCTAACGGTAACTTAGAATTAGGGAAGCTAATTTTAGCTGGACAGTTGGCAAATAGGTCAGAAAGACATTACGTCAGAGAGGTCAGTCAGAGGTTAGGTACATTGGACGTTTCTTTTAACACAGCTGACCTGGATTTTCATTGTCCAAGAATCGGGTCTTGTGGAAGCTAGATGGCCAGAATCTGCTGTCACTGATATCGGGAAGTTATTGTCTAAGTTTAGGTGGGTAGTTTAGCACATGACCCTCACATATTAAATCTGGGCATCGTACCTAAGACTTCTATTTTGATTGATAGATTTTTGAGCCATGATGTGGTGACAAGTTGTCCCAATAGAAGTGCGTAGGGGGTTCGGACCGCACATCTGGTTGTGTCCAGATAACACGAGAGGATTAGTAGGGGTTGAGCTGTCTAGAATTTGACGGAAAGATATTCTATGTAAAGTTAGTAGGGGCTCCAGAAATGGGGAACTTGACATACTCACAGACAGTATAAGCCAAACCTTGACATGAGCGACAGGTGAGGACAAAAGTACATCGTGACAGGTGGCCATTTTGTGAAGGAAGAGCTTAGAGAGAAGCATAAGCTGTCAATAAAAGCCGAAACAAGAGGCAGTACCGAGCTGGTCAGGAGGTCCCACTGTGAGTTGCTTAGGCTTCGTATGATATTACCTGATGAAAGGGATAGTGGACTGACCACAGGAAGCAGCGAGAGCTCGAAACGCATTGTCTAATTGTGGATTTCCAAAGAATTTGCACCAAAAATCTGATTAGAAAGGGACAGTGGCCAAACGTATCTTGATTCCACTGGTTCCGCTCGTGGACATGCTGGAAAAGACAACAAACTGATCAGATCCGGCTGGTCCGTGGTTGCAGCGCATTTGTGGATTCCACATGTTCGGATCCTGAGCTTGCTAGAAAAGACAACAAACCTAGGTGTAACAGAGTCACACAAAGAACTGTCTAGAGATTGTCCATGCCAAGAGTATGTAAGGTGTAACAGAGTCACACAAGGAAATATCTAGAGATTGTCCATGCCAAGAGTACGTAAGGTGTAACAGAGTCACACAAGGAAATATCTAGAGATTGTCCATGCCAAGAGTACGTAAGGTGTAACAGAGTCACACAAGGTAAATGTTTAGAGATTGTCCATGCCAAGAGTACGTAAGGTGTAACAGAGTCACAAAAGGAAATGTCTAGAGATTGTCCATGCCAAGAGTATGTAAGGTGTAACAGAGTCACACAAGGAAATATCTAGAGATTGTCCGTGCCAAGAGTACGTAAGGTGTAACAGAGTCACACAAGGTAAATGTCTGGAGATTGTCCATGCCAAGAGTACGTAAGGTGTAACAGAGAACCAGGGATCCCGTCACAAGTAAGGGGTGTAGCTTAAAAACCTTAGGGAGCACGCCTCCAAAACACTTGGGAGAAATATTTGGTTACACAGTGGAAACTAGGTGGACAGAAGCTTCTAGGTTCTCAGAGGCCAGTCACATCACCAGCGACGAAGGACCGCAAGACTCAAAATTTTCATTTATTTTAATATTTGCTACTGGTAGGAAGAATAAGGAATAATGACTTCGGTTGTTAGGAAGAATAAGGAATAATGACTTCGGTTGTTAGGAAGAATAGGGAATAATGATTTCGGTTCTATCTGGGTTATGCGTTCAGATAAACAGCTTAGTTACAGTACTTTCTGACACAATCTGCTTGGAGAATTCCCTCAGATGAGCAGATCAATGATGTTATGGCTAAATTATTGTGACAGTGTTTGTTGTCCGAGAGGTGGTGGCTTGTAGAAAACACGAGAGTCAGAACTTGGGCTCTAGAACGCTGACGTTAACTGAGGCAAAGTTCATAGGTCACACACGGCGCGTGCATTCCTTGGCAAAATCGGTCTGGATTTGTCTCTGTCCGATAACCCGGACAGGGGAGGGTAGATGTTTTGCTGTAGTGAGTGTTAGACGAATAATTCTAAACATTAAACACGAGTGTTCAAAATTGTGAGGGAAAGTAATTCTGATAGGGGCATGGAGAAGGTAATGCCGTTAATATTGTAGAGTGTAACTGTGGACTTGCAACATGGATGGGGCGGTTTGAGCCTCGTGTGATGACAAGACATTGAAAGTGTGACAAGATAGCCTACGAAGTTAATAGGGGATACAAAAAGAGGGAACTTGATTAAATGACAGTCGATGCAGTGACACTAGCAGCGATGCTTACAGACACACACTCTCTCACAAACGCACACACTTAAAGGCAAACTCTCTCTCTCACACACGTTCACACTTACCGACAAAACACACTTACCGACAACACACACACTTACCGACAACACAGTTTTGTTCCACCATTTTGCTGCCCTTACACATGAAGTATTTATTACAGCATCTGGCGCTAGGAAAATAGGTCAATGCCGAGGTGTTCTCATTACAGACAGCTGGGGAAACAGACGGTAAAGTTTATACATACAGACATGCATACAGATAGACAGACAGATGGACGGACAGGCAGACAGACAGACGAACGGACGGACAGACAGACAGACGGACGGACATATAAACATTCAGACAGACGAGAGGCAGTCATTACGTAATAGCAATTGTATTTTAAAGTACATGAGACAGTATGCACAACAGAAAATCTAATTCCAAGACACAAAATGGCTCTTTAGCAATCTCCATGTAGGCTGTGACCATCGAGCATTTTGTGCAGGCCTAAACTAGCTGACGTCATGGCCGCCCCAGTCTCGACTTGCAACACGGGAGACGAGGCGTTATTCGTTTGTTGTGGTCAGAGGGTGTGAAGCCTTCTGCGATCTAGAGAAGAATGAAGGTTCAGCATGGAGACAGTTGTTTGAGTCAGGCAAGAGTGGAGACAGTTGTTTGAGTCAGGCGACAGTGGAGACAGTTGTTTGAGTCAGGCGAGAGTGGAGACATTTGTTTGAGTCAGTCGAGAGTGGAGACAGTTGTACGAGTCAGGCGAGAGTGGAGACAGTTGTTTGAGTCAGGCAAGAGTGGAGACAGTTGTTTGAGTCAGGCGACAGTGCAGACATTTGTTTGAGTCAGTCGAGAGTGGAGACAGTTGTTTGAGTCAGGCAAGAGTGGAGACAGTTGTTTGAGTCAGGCAAGAGTGGAGACAGTTGTTTGAGTCAGGCAAGAGTGGAGACAGTTGTTTGAGTCAGGCAAGAGTGGAGACAGTTGTTTGAGTCAGGCGACAGTGGAGACAGTTGTTTGAGTCAGGCGAGAGTGGAGACATTTGTTTGAGTCAGGCGACAGTGGAGACAGTTGTTTGAGTCAGGCGAGAGTGGAGACATTTGTTTGAGTCAGGCGAGGGTGGAGACAGTTGTTTGAGGCAGGCGAGAGTGGAGACAGTTGTTTGAGTCAGTCGAGAGTGGAGACAGTTGTACGAGTCAGGCGAGAGTGGAGACAGTTGTTTGAGTCAGGCGAGAGTGGAGACAGTTGTTTGAGTCAGGCGAGAGTGGAGACAGTTGTTTGAGTCAGGCGAGAGTGGAGACAGTTGTTTGAGTCAGGCGAGAGTGGAGACAGTTGTTTGAGTCAGGCAACAGTGCATGGTTTGGTAGAAAGATATCAAAATGGAAGACCAAATTTTTTTGGTGAACCGCGATGTGGAAGACAACAAGCGTGGCAACTGACACAATGAAACAGCAGATCGCCCAGCTTGTCTGTTGCAAATGGGGAATCCCTATTGATGAACTAGCGGTAGATTTCAACATAAGTCACGGTGCTGCGCACACAATTATCCATGATGACCTCAGATATAGTAAAATGTGTAGCATATGGATCCCAAGGAAGCTGTCCAATGATCACAAGAGTACACTGCAGACGATTTATCAGGAGCGTTTGGACCGTCATGTTAGTGGAGGGGATGTGTTTCTCCATTAAATTGTGACAGGAGACAAGTCCTGGGTACAATATTACGAACCAGACAGTAAGAGAGAGAGAGAGAGAGAGAGAGAGAGAGAGAGAGAGAGAGAGAAGAGAGAAAGAGAGAGAGAGAGAAAGAGAGAGAGAGTCGATGAATGGAAGCACTCCTTGTTTCAGGTGATAAACACAAGCTTTCTATCTCCGAGTATCCTCAGTCCACTTGTGTCGTTAGTCGTGGGGAGGTGTGACCTATCTTCAGTCGTGGGGAGGTGTGACCTATCTTCAGTCGTGGGGAGGTGTGACCTATCTTCAGTCCACTTGTGTCGTTAGTCGCGGGGAGGTGGGACCTATCTTCAGTCCACTTGTGTCTTTAGTCGCGGGGAGGTGTGACCTATCTTCAGTCCACTTGTGTCGTTAGTTGCGGGGAGGTGTGACCTATCTTCAGTCCACTTGTGTCGTTAGTCGCGGGGAGGGGGGACCTATCTTCAGTCCACTTGTGTCGTTAGTCGCGGGGAGGTGTAACCTATCTTCAGTCCACTTGTGTCGTTAGTCGTGGGGAGGTGTGACCTATCTTCAGTCCACTTGTGTCGTTAGTCGTGAGGAGGTGTGACCTATCTTCAGTCCACTTGTGTCGTTAGTCGTGGGGAGGTGTGACCTATCTTCAGTCTACTTGTGTCGTTAGTCGCGGGGAGGTGTGACCTATCTTCAGTCCACTTGTGTCGTTAGTCGTGGGGAGGTGTGACCTATCTTCAGTCTACTTGTGTCGTTAGTCGCGGGGAGGTGTGACCTATCTTCAGTCCACTTGTGTCGTTAGTCGTGGGGAGGTCGGACGAGAACCCCTAGAATAATTCCTGAACACTGAACACGGGTGTCTGATCTCACTTCTAAGAGATCAGGGCACATATTTGCCAGATTTGAAACCGCGACATCCAGCACCCAAGGCAAACTGCTAACCTCGAGACCACTGGGTTCCCCAGTGAGCAGAACCTTAGAACTTGATAGATCGCTTCTTCTAGACTTGTCAGATTTTGATCTCAACAAAATAAATGTTCTGGAGCAGGGAGTAGATGGCACGTCAACTCTTAACATTGATAACATCTGTTCTTCAAATCTGTTCTTCAAATCTATTCTTCAAATCTGTTCTTCAAATCTGTTCGTCAAATCTATTCTTCAAATCTGTTCTTCAAATCTATTCTTCAAATCTTTTCTTCAAATCTGTTCTTCAAATCTGTTCTTCAAATATCTTCTTCAAATCTATTCTTCAAATCTATTCTTCATGTGTATTCTTCACATCTGTTCTTCAAATCTGTTCTTCAACTCTGTTCTTCAAATGAAATGTCTGCTTCTCCTTGGTACGCTTTCAGAAGCAGACGTTAACTTGAATATATATAGAGCAAGCAGTGGTCATCCTGCAGTGGTCAACTGGTCAGCCTGCAGTGGTCAACTGGTCAACCTGCAGCCGTTGGTATCTCCATAGAACTCGTCCAGAAATGGTATCGGTGATGGTTCACGTGCTCCCTCCGCTCCTCGAATGTTGGACGCCTATGTACTAGATGCCAAGTAGCCATTTTGTCAGTGCCACAGACACAGTCATCTGTCAGTGGTATCTCAGTCTGTTGTGGCCTGTGTGGAGTTTGAAGATCCTTTGAGTGGGTAAGGTGTGTCACTTGATTGATGAACCCTGGGCTCTGCTCTTGGTCCTTTAATAAGCTACACCTATGTCAGGTCGAGGTAGCTTCCCACATTCTCTTAACAGTATCCCAGGCGAGTTTCACTGTATCACAACTCTCTTGACAGTCTGTCCCAGGCGAGTTTCATTGTATCACAACTCCCTTGAACAGCTGTTAGTATTGCTCTTAGTTATGTCAGCTTTTGTGATGGCTAGCCAGTATCACAACCACTAACTGCGTGAATGTGAAAACTACCACTTGTTTCTCTGTTTTTAATCTGTTCTGAGAGTTTCTGCTATAGTTTATCTGTTGTTTGAGTTTCTGCTATAGTTTATCTGTTCTTAGAGTTTCTGCTTTAATTTATCTATTATTAGTTTCTGCTTTAGTTTATCTATTATTAGAGTTTCTGATATAGTTTATCTGTTGTTAGAGTTTCTGCTACAGTTTCAAGGTTTCTGTCTCTGCTCTGAACATTTGCCAGTCACCACTGATAGATGTCTTAGTGTTCTAATGCTGCTGCTGCTGATACTACTACCACCACCACCACTACTACTAATACCACTACTACTTCGACTACTACAACAACTACTACTATTACTACTGCTACCACTACCCCAACAACAAAAACTACTACCACCACATCTACAGCTACTACTACTACTGCTACTACTATTTCTGCTACAACTTCGACTACTACTACTGCTACTACTACTACTACCACTACCTCTACTACTACCACTACAACTATTACTACCACTACCACTGCTATTACCATTACCATTACCACTACTGCTACTACTACTACTGCTGCTGTTACTACTACTACTACTACTACTACTACTTGTACTACTACTATTACTACTACTATTACTACTACTACTACTACAATTACTACAACTACTACTATTACCACTGTTGAAGCAGTGTTATGTGTCAGGGAGCAGTAGGTAACAGGACCATCGACCAGGAAAAACTTATGGGTAAAAAACAACAGCTCATTCTCTGGAGCTAAAAATTAGGATGAGGAGGTCATTGACGAGGTTATGGAAAACTGGGGTCAACACAGCGCCAAGCTGAGGAGGTCATTGACGAGGTTATGGAAAACTGGGGTCAACACAGCGCCAAGCTGGGAGGTCATTGACGAGGTTAGGGAAAACTGGGGTCAACACAGCGCCAAGCTGAGGAGGTCATTGACGAGGTTATGGAAAACTGGGGTCAACACAGCGCCAAGCTGAGGAGGTCATTGACGAGGTTATGGAAAACTGGGGTCAACACAGCGCCAAGCTGGGAGGTCATTGACGAGGTTATGGAAAACTGGGGTCAACACAGCGCCAAGCTGGGAGGTCATTGACGAGGTTATGGAAAACTGGGGTCAACACAGCGCCAAGCTGAGGAGGTCATTGACGAGGTTATGGAAAACTGGGGTCAACACAGCGCCAAGCTGAGGAGGTCATTGACGAGGTTATGGAAAACTGGGGTCAACACAGCGCCAAGCTGAGGAGGTCATTTGACGAGGTTATGGAAAACTGCTGTCAACACAGCGCCAAGCTGGGAGGTCATTGACGAGGTTATGGAAAACTGGGGTCAACACAGCGCCAAGCTGGGAGGTCATTGACGAGGTTATGGAAAACTGGGGTCAACACAGCACCAAGCTGAGGAGGTCATTGACGAGGTTATGGAAAACTGGGGTCAACACATCGCCAAGCTGAGGAGGTCATTGACGAGGTTATGGAAAACTGGGGTCAACACAGCGCCAAGCTGAGGAGGTCATTGACGATGTTATGGAAAACTGGCGTCAACACAGCGCCAAGCTGAGGAGGTCATTGACGAGGTTATGGAAAACTGGGGTCAACACAGCGCCAAGCTGAGTTGAAACCGTGAGAGAGGAACAGCGTTGTTTACTTTGGAGGGGGGGGGGGCGTAGGAGTGGGTTTGGGGTAGTGCCTTTAGACTCTTATTCATTATTCAAACAACAAGAGATGGAACTCTAGGTGGTTCATTTGGAATGACAGAGTGGCAGGTAAACTTATGAGTCAATGGGATTCAAGATGCGAGTAGCCTAGATAAGATTGACGGATGACCCGTCAGTTTTGAAGGAACACAGCCGCCTTTTTGGTTTAGTGAGGCTAAAATGAGTTTTCAAAATACAGAGGAGATTGGATTTTGGACATTCTTCTTCTTCTTCTTCTTCTTCTTCGTACGCAGTCAGACAGTAACCATTATTTTTTCGAAAAAAGATCATCCTGAGGCTGTCGACACTGCCAAAGAGCTTCTCTTGCAGTTCCACTGGTGATGGCCACATCTGCTCTCTCTGATCCTCGTATGTCGGGCAGTTCTGCAGCAGATGCTCAGCTGTCATTTTCTCGGTGCCACACGGGCATTCGTCGGTACCACCTATCTTTAATTTGTTGAATAGGTGGTACCTCAGTCTATTGTGGCCAGTGCGAAGTCTGAAGACAACGACCTGCTCTCTTCTGTTCAACTGGTAATAGGCATCGTTTTTGGTGTAGCCGGTATGTTCAGTTTCCCATTTGGTCATGTATCTGGCTTTAATAAGCCGTTTTGACTCTTCGTACGTCATACTAGTATCTGTTTGTGGTAGTCTTGCACCTTCTTTTGCCAGTCTGTCTGCCTCCTCATTGCCTTGGATGTTGCAGTGTGATGGGACCCAAGGTACCACTACCCTTTTTGGTGCGGACTGCTGGCATAGTTGACAGAGTGCTGCTCTTAAGTCATTAAGCTCAGTGTTTTTCTGGCTTTTTAGTGCTGTGACTACGGCCAGAGCATCTGTAAGCAGGACTATATGGCTTTCATTTTCTTAATGTGTCACCATTTCTTCCACTGCCGCCCTCAGTGCCTCTGCCTCCGCTCTGAAATTTCTTGTGTACTTACCAGTAGCGAATGGCAGTGTTATTTTTCTGCCATTTGGTAGGTTCAGGAATGCTCCTGCCCCTCCGTTCTGTGTAGTGTCTGTTACAGAACCGTCGGTGTATGCATGGGTCCAGTCCATGCTTGGGTAGTTTTTCGATATAAAGCTTAGGGTAGTATCTCTCCTTTCTTTTTCAGTCTGGCAGTTTTTGTTTCCAATACCTGGTATATTTTCTACCACCTCTGGAAATATATCCTGCCTCCAGGTAGGTTTTCGTACAGTAGTGATGGGCTTTGGTGTTGTTAGTGCGTTTATGGGATCTTCGTGCATCTTTGCTTTGGCTATTTCTGCAAAGTTTCTCCGCTTTAGTTTCCCAGTTCCCAAATTGTTTAGTCTCTGGTGCATTGGGTGGTCAGTCAGTCTTCGGAGTTTCTCTGACTGCAGCTGGGCTCTGCAGCCTCTTCTACCGGTCATGGGTTGTAGCTTTGTAATCTTTTCAAGTTCTATAATTGGCGTTGACTTCATGCCTCCTGTTTTAACTCTCATGGCTTGGTTTTGAAGTTTGTTAACTTTATCGAAGTTCGCCTTTGCTGCTGTTGTCCATGCCGAAATGCCATAATCGAGAACTGGTCTCACTCTTCCAGTGTACAGTTTCTTTAGTATGCTTTCGTCTGCTCCCCAGCTTGTGCCAGCTAGTTTCCTCATCATTGCCATTCTTTCTCTGGCTCTCATTCGGTTTCTCTCGATCTGACTTTTCCATCACAGGAGTGGTGTCTGCTTGGAATGCATTGCCAGGGGAGGTAGTGGAGGCAGGGACAGTTAATGCATTGAAGAATAAACTGGATGCCTATAGCTTTTAGAGCAAGGTGATGTAAATGTAACTGGTTGTATACAGACTCTGCAGGGTCTTCTAAACCAGTATAAAGACGTTAAGTTAAGTTATGTCATGCGCCGATCAAATGTGACTCCCAGATAGTTTGGGTTGTCGTTTGGCTGCAGCAATTTGCCATTTAGACTTAATTTGGTATTTTGTGGTTTGATTGAAAGCGAGAATATTGTGTATGTGGTTTTCTCCTCGTTTATTTTGACCAGCCATGAGTTCGCCCACTCTTCCAGCGATGTCAGGGCCTGCTGCATCCGATTTCTTGTTATGGTGATATTCTTTTCAGAGGTCCACATAGCCAGATCGTCTGCAAAAATTGAGCTATGGACTCTTCTTGGTATATTCTCTGTAATGTCGTTTATATACACCAGGAAGAGTGTGGGTGACAGTACTCCCCCTTGGGGTACTCCCTGCTCGAGTGTCACCTTTTTGCTCTTCTGCCCTTGTACTTGGACTCTGGCCGTTCTTTGTTTGAGGTAGTGGTTGATCCACTTGTACATTCTCCCACAAACTTCACTTCTCCTTAGCTTGATTCTAAGTCCGTCTTTCCAGACTTTGTCAAATGCCTTCTCCAGGTCCACCCAAACCGCTACTGTGTGTTTCTGTGCCTGGTAGGCAACCATTATTTCCTGGGCTATGAGGATGACCTGGTCCTCAGTGGATCTGTGCTGTCTAAAGCCGGCTTGCTGTGGAATTAGTATTCGTTTTTCTTCCAGATGCCACATCAGTCTGGTGTTTATCATACGTTCCATCAGTTTGCCGACACAGCTCAGTAGGCTGATAGGCCTGTATCCATTTTGATCTCTTTTGTCCTTTCCTTTTTTTGGTACTGGTACAAGTACTGCGTCTTTCCATGTCTGGGGTACAATTCCCCTTTTCCAGCTTTGGTTCAGGACCGATAGCAGCTTCCTCTTCGCTGTTTGGCCCAGCCCCATCAACATTTCGTTTGTTATCCCATCTTTTCCGGGAGATTTACTTTTCTTTAATGTTCTCATGGCCTCTTCCATTTCGCTCATTGTTAATTTGGTCATCATATGCTCTTCAGGTGCCGTACTGATGTTGTCGTGCCCCTTTTGCTCTTCACTAATGTCTGTATGCCTATCTGCAGTGACCTCGATGTGGTTTGCTCTGGCATAGTGATCGACAAAAGCGTTTGCAGCCTTTTTACCAGTGAGCAAGTTTTCGCCCTGCTTGATGGTAATTTGTTTGTTTGACGGGGTTTCGTGTTCCCTTCTTGTTCCAGGTTTAGGCTTTCCGTTTTTTTTTCCAGCTCTCTCTTGCTGTTTGCTTGAGAGTGTATTTGTATTTCGCCGTGGCGGCTTTGAGGGCGATGTTTGCCTCCATAGATTGTTCTCGCTCTGCCATGTTCCTAGCATTTGTTACTGCATCTTCCGCTTTCTGCAACTCATCATTCCAATAGGGCTTATAGTTTTTCCTAGCCCCTCTTGGGATGGTTTCAGTGGCGGCTTGCATTATTGCCTAGCTTAGGCTTTCCACCATGGGCTTCATTTTGTTGTTTCGTGTGTTGATGGTTTCACACAGCCCGTCTGTCAGGATTGCAAATCTTTCCCAGTCGGCTCGTTTGTAATTCCAACGTGGGAGCGGTTTTGTTCCTGTGGGCCTACTTCCATATCAATGTCTAGCCTGATCGGCCTGTGGTCGCTACCTGCCAGTTGCTTTAGCACCTGGCGGTCTATTTTATGGTGTATGTCCTGTGTGGAGAAGGCCAAATCTGGAATCGAGGTGGTATGCCATGTTCTAGAATAGAAACTAGGGCTATCCTCCGGCCTATTGATTAGGGAGAGATTTGTATCTATCTCCCGATCTTCCACTTCGTCACCTCTGCTGTCTGTGTCCGAGTATCCCCATCTCTCTGAGTGGCTATTGAAGTCTCCAACTACTATGCAGTTGTAGTCCTTGACGTCCATACTCGAGAGCGATAGGGATTTATTTGGTGGCCCGTACAGATTGAAAATGCGGAGCTTCGTCTCTTGAGCCATTATGTCAACTCCTACAATTTCTTCTTGTCCGGTGTGATTGACAGATACCGCGCTACTCGGTATGCAGTTTCGGGTCAGTATCAGGACCCCTCCTTTGTGACCTTCTCTATCGAGACGGAAGGTCTGGTATCCTCTGATTGAGAATTTATGGTTTTTGTTGAGGTGCGTTCCCTGGATACATGCCACGTCAATCTTACCTTCATGCAGGTGATGTGTTAGGGAAAGCTTTTTGTTAACGACATCCTCCGCATTCCACTGTAGTATTTTGAGGGTCTTGAGTTTTTGGTCAATAGGAGTTGCCCCATAGCCATGTGCCTTGACTCCACGACACATGGGTGGGTGACCACCAGTAGTCAAGGGTGGGCCCCTTCGAGGCGTGAGGCCCGGCACTATCGCTGCCTGGCGGGACTCCGCAGGATGAGCGCCATACGTTTTTCTGATTGGTTGTACTGTCATCATACTGCGATTTACGTTGCACTGTTTTGTTAGGCTTGTGGCCCCGTGCATCCGATTTCAACAGGCGTTTCTGTAGGGATGCCCTCCTTAGCCTTTGGCTGTCCCCAGTCTATCTGCAAGGCAGTAGTTGTTTATGATCAGAGTTGTCGCTCTTATGGAAGTTGTCTTACCAGACTAACGAGTCTTCACTACTCGTGTCTATAGGGTGCGGTGATGATATATGAGATGATACATGATATGGACTGGTTTACCCGGAAGAGAGGCAGTCCAGTGTGTCTGTACCCCAGGATCGTTACGTCCTGCCAGAAACGTAGCATTTGCATGTGAGTGGGGTATCTCTTTGCTCCCTTTATTTTCTTGGCTTCTATGCAGGGATGGTACGCCTAGCATTCCCCGCCACCTGGGATGTCGACACAGTGGGGCAGGTGAGCAATGTCCGCTAGTCTGCATCTCTTCTGCGTCCATTGGTATGGCTAATAGCGTACAGAGGTAGATATCGAAGCAGAAGTGCATTTAACCAGGGGACAAGCCTGGTAATGTCACGGAGATGTTGTTCGCCTGGTTTGCGGACATATCTCGTGGTCAAGGAGTGAGTCTCGATAGTTCACAGTGAGGTGGCTGCTCTACTGTTTTCGACACCCCGACCAAGAACTAAGTCTTATGTTGGTGGTTTCGCACCCCATCGCAGTATAGGGTGAATATCGAGCAGCTATCCGCCCGCTTTGATCAGCGGATGGAAGAGACCTCTTTCTGTGGCTCGACCTGGTAGGGTTGAGGCGCGATCCCGAGGTCTCGACCATATCGAAGCCTCCCATTGCAGTGGTGCTGAGAATTATGGCGGGATTCCGGCTAACAGCCGTCCTGCCGTAATCCCTCACATGGTAGCCTCGCGCCATTGACTTATCAGCCTGGTACGTGAACCAAATGTCTGCGGTTCCTCTCGAGTTGAGCAGGATTTCCGTAGCAACGCCCTGTCATTTGTAGGGTAAAACTGACCTGTCTTCCGATTGTCTATTTCCAGCCCCCGTTCATTTTTTGGCCAGGACGAATTAATCGATGGCTTTTGTTTGTCCGTGACCAGGTATCTGGAGCCTGCGGTTTCCGCGGTGTTAAGACACGGTTTCCGTAGCGATCCTTCATTAGAAGGTTAGAGAGCTGACCTGTCTTCCGTGGGTCTAATACCAGCACACGTTCACTATTAGACCCAACGAAAATGCTCTCGATTTGTCAGTCGTTCTACAGTGTTTGCGTGTTGAGTCAAATTAAGCCGCAGAATCCACTCCTGATAGTGCTCTTCCATCAATTCCTTTATCAAACACTGAATGCAGACCAACCGAGCCACAGAGGGCCTAACCTTAGATTTCTGAGGGTCTAAATCCAGCACCAGTTCCATATTAGACCCAAGGAAAGTGGTCTCGGCATGTCAGTCATTTCAGTGTTGGCCGTTTTGAGTCAAATTAAGCCGCAGGCTCCACTCCTGGTGGTGCCCTTCCGTCAATTCCTTTAAGTTTCAGCTTTGCAGCCATACTTCCCCCGGAACCCAAACACTTTGGTTTCCCGGAAGCTGCCCGCAGAGTCATCGAAGCAGCTCCTGCGGATCGCTAGTCGGCATCGTTTATGGTCAGAACTACGACGGTATCTGATCGTCTACGCGCCTCTGACTTTCGTTCTTGATTAATGAAAACATTCTTGACAAATGCTTTCGCAGTAGCTCGTCTTGCAGCGATCCAAGAATTTCACCTCAAACGCCGCAATATGAATGCCCCAGTCTGTCCCTGTTAATCATTACCTCCAGTTCCGAAAACCAACAAAATAGAACCGAGGTCCTATTCCCTTATTCCATGCACCATTATTCAGGCAGCCGAGGCCTGCTTTGAACACTCTAATTTTTTCAAAGTAAACGCGCCTGCCACCCAGGACGCTCAGCGAAGAGCACCCGTGGGAGAGCCGGTAGACGGTAGGGCAGGAGACAACGGGCAGTGAACCGGCGTGAGCCGGACCGCCCGCCTGCGCCTGAGATCCGACTACGAGCTTTTTAACTGCAACAACTTTAATATACGCTATTGGAGCTGGAATTACCGCGGCTGCTGGCACCAGACTTGCCCTCCAATAGATCCTCGTTAAAGTGTTTAAAGTGTACTCATTCCAATTACGGGGCCTCGAAAGAGTCCCGTATTGTTATTGTTCGTCACTACCTCCCCATGCCGGGAGGGGGTAAGTTGCGCGCCTGTTGCCTTCCTTGGATGTGGTAGCCGTCTCTCATGCTCCCTCTCCGGAATCGAACCCTTATTTCCCGTTACCCGTTACAAACATGGAAGGCATGTCACGTACCATTGACATTTGATAGGGCAGACATTTGAAAGATGAGGCCAGGCGATCAGCACAAAGTTATCCATAGTCACCAGTGGGGACGCCGTAACCCCGCGAGGGGAAACGACGATTGGTTTTGAACTAATAAAAGCGCCCTTTCCGCGAGGGTCGGAGCTTGGTAAGCATGTATTAGCTCTAAAATATCCACAGTTATCTAAGTAGGATCGTGTCATCTAAGGAACCTCGACTGATTTAATGAGCCATTCGCGGTTTCACCGTGAGACAGTGTGAACTTAGACATGCATGGCTTAATCTTTGAGACAAGCATATGACTACTGGCAGGATCAACCAGATATCTGTCGGAGACGTGCGTACCGCACACACCGGTCGGCGGAGGACGGGTGTGTAAAAAGCCTCACTGGGACGGCCGCAGGGACCGACTGACGGTTGTTCACTCACTCCGTCGACCTAGGACCGCCTGACAGGGGCCCCTACACGCACCAGATCACCGACCGACCGGGCTCGCTCGAGGAGGGATGGCAGCGCTCTGTGCAGAACGGATCCCAACGACCTCGGCGATGAATTTCACTGGGACTAGAGACAATTTGGCCTGCCAGCCTGCCCTTCTCCCGAGGGTTGGTCCCCGGGAGAACACAGGGCCTTCAGGCCCGATTCCTGCTTTCCATTTGCCGGTCACAAGCTCTTTGCGAGAGTCTGACCACCAGCGAGACGAACTGTCGAGCTCTGCTATAAGCCTTAGATAAATCACCACCGACTGACAACGTTTCTCGATACGGACCAGAGCAGAGCACCTCGGTGGAGGAGACGCCAAAAAAAACCGCACCCCAATAGCTCTACGGGGAAAGGCGAGCAAGCGTTTTCCGCAAGCCCGCGCTATCGCTCCGCTTGGCGGGACTGAGATCGCTTTACGAACACTGGTTGAAATTGAATCGAGGCGGCGAGACAACTACCCCAGATTGAAACCGTGAGAGAGGGACAGCTTTGTTTACTTGGGAGGGAGGGGGGGGGGGCGTAGGAGTGGGTTTGGGGTAGTGCCTTTAGACTCTTATTCATTATTTGAACAAGAGATGGAACTCCAGGTGGTCTCATTTGGAATGACAGAGTGGCAGGTAAACTTATGAGTCAATGGGATTCAAGATGCGAGTAGCCTAGATAAGATTGACGGATGATCAGTCGGTTTGGAAGGAACACTCAGCCGCCTTTTTGGTTTAGTGAGGCTAAAATGAGTTTTCAAAATACATAGGAGATTGGATTTTGGACATTCGAGAGACAGAGCTTACGGGGGGTTATCCCATCATACACCTAGAGCATTGCACTTTTGCTGACAAGAGCGTATCTGTAACCTTCACAGTCGTCAGCATGGATGATCTGTTGAGGGTGAACGATGAACTGAGGTTATAAACTCAGTGGCAGTTCAGCGGACGTCAGTTCTTGATGTGCTGCTGAGATAAAGATCCAACCTGTCGTACACACGAGTCAGGTCAGACGAGTCGGCCATAGATCTCTGAACAAAAGTTAGATCTACCTTACGACTCCTCAGGGAGCATACGTACAAACGTAGTAAGAAGCTATCATTGCACAACACAAAACCAACAATCGCCAGAGATCAACATCATCAGCAACTGCTAGAGGGCACACGAGATTTCATACAAAATAGTAGTTAATCGTTAGAACAAGATTTATATTGAGCTTCAAATATATTAGGATAGACTATCGAACTGGGTTTTATTGAGAAAAAAAATTGTGTGCGTTTTTCTTTTTGTTTTGCATTCGCTATATTTCTCTATTCGTCAAGGCGGTGTGCGTTGCACAATGGTTTTTATTTTGCGCCTGTCAGCTCAGTGTATCCGACTTCGGCATGCATTTTATGTAAGGGTCTGCTTCCTCCTGCATTTTCTAAGGGTTTGCTTTCCCGGGGTAACGACCGGCGCTGTAATGGGGATCGAACCCAGCACCTTGAGATTGGGAGCCGTGTCCCTTAACCACTAGCCCACGCCGTCCCCGCTGGATTTTATAACTTCAGCAATTCCATCAAACCCATGCTAACATTCCCTGAGTTAGAAGGAATTATTGCATGTTTAGTTAGCTTAGTTATTTTTTAACCATATTGTAAAGAAATACTTTTGTAATAAATGAATATCTTGTTCTATTGTTGTCATAAGCTTTTAGAGTTTTCCATGTTGAAGTCGTAACTTCAAGTACTATATATTGTAACTCTTACTGACAGTCTTAAGGAAAATCCTACATCTATCACACTTCTACCGCTACCACTACTACTACTGCTACTGTAATTGCTACTGCTATTACTACCACTGCCACTGTTACTACTACTGCTAGTACTACTGTTACTGCTACTGCTACTACTACTATAACTACTACTACTACTACTACTACTACCACTACTATTACTACTACCAATACCACTACTATTACTACTACTACTGCTACTAACATTCCCACTATTATTACTACTACTACTATTACTACTACTACTACTACCACTACTACGACAATACCACTACTACGATTATTACTACTACTACCACTACTACTACTACTACTACTACCACTACTACTACTACCACTACTAACACCACTACTACTACTAGTACTAAAGTTGCTAATCACTTCTAGTTATGTGTACAGCACATATTGAAGTACCAACATGACAACATTACCATTTGGACATTGGACCGTGTTGATGTGTTTGCAATTCATTCCATCAAAGAAAGTACCAGATGGACATGGTTGCCTGATGTGGGACCCATCTCTAAAACAGATGATGAAGCCGTCACAGTGGTCTGGGTCGGCCACGAAGCCAAATCCTGCATCGTATAGGCACCGACTACAAACTGGAACAGTCAACAAGAGGTGTGAACAGTTAACACGAGTCGTGAAATGTCAACACGAGGCTTGAACAGTCAACACGAGGCGTGAACAGTTAACACGAGGCGTAAACAGTAAACAAGAGGCGTGAACAGTTAACAAGAGGCGTGAACAGTCAACAAGAGGCGTGAACAGTCAACAAGAGGCGTGAACAGTTAACACGAGTCGTGAAATGTCAACACGAGGCTTGAACAGTCAACACGAGGCGTGAACAGTTAACACGAGGCGTAAACAGTAAACAAGAGGCGTGAACAGTTAACAAGAGGCGTGAACAGTCAACAAGAGGCGTGAACAGTTAACAAGAGGCGTGAACAGTTAACACGAGTCGTGAAATGTCAACACGAGGCTTGAACAGTCAACACGAGGCGTGAACAGTTAACACGAGGCGTAAACAGTAAACAAGAGGCGTGAACAGTTAACAAGAGGCGTGAACAGTCAACAAGAGGCGTGAACAGTTAACAAGAGGCGTGAACAGTCAACACGAGGCTTGAACAGTCAACACGAGGCGTGAACAGTTAACACGAGGCGTAAACAGTAAACAAGAGGCGTGAACAGTTAACAAGAGGCGTGAACAGTCAACAAGAGGCGTGAACAGTTAACAAGAGGCGTGAACAGTCAACAAGAGGCGTGAACAGTTAACAAGAGGCGTGAACAGTCAACAAGAGGCGTGAACAGTTAACAAGAGGCGTGAACAGTCAACAAGAGGCGTGAACAGTTAACAAGAGGCGTGAACAGTCAACAAGAGGCGTGAACAGTTAACACGAGGCGTGAACAGTTAACACCAACAATAACGTCTAATGTTCAGGTTGTTGTCAGTGGGATGTGGTTGTTGTCAGTGGGATGTGGTTGTTGTCAGTGGGATGTGGTTGTTGTCAGTGGGATGTGGTTGTTGTCAGTGGCATGTGATTGTTGTCAGTGGAATGTGGTAGTTGTCAGTGCCATGTGGCTGTTCGAGCAGTGTTGATTTGATGATCGCTTGTTAGTTGGGTGATGTTGTCACTAGGTTGGGTCTTGTCAAAGGTCTGCAGACTGCTCTTCCTGTGGGTCCCATGACTCATTTGTTCAGACAAGTTTCCTTGTCTGCCGGTCTTGTCTGCCGGTCTTATGTGTCTGAGTTTGGGCACATCCTCCAGCTTCTGTATAGAAAGATCAACTTCCCATTGGAGATGAAGATCCTTAGTCTGGAATACAGTTGACCATTTCAAAGATCGACATGGTTTCAACAGGAACACAAATATGTTTGCTCTTATATCCTGATCCGCCTTACAACATGTTTAGTTTATGTCCTCCAAGTGTGTGGAGCTCTCTACCTTCTCCCCTCTCCAGGTATGTGAAGTGCTCTACCTCCTCCCCTCCCCAAGTGTGTGGAGCTCTCTACCTCCTCCAGAGGTGTGTCTGTCAGGATGATGATGATGAATGATTATGGGGCTAGTGCCACCCTGCTTGTCCACATACGTCTGCTTTTGTTATGGTTGTGGCATCCCGTAGTGTCTTGTCCGTAGTGTCTTGTCCATAGTGTCTTGTCTGTAGTGTCTTGGTAGTTTTCTATCAGCGTCTGTTTCCGGGCGTGTCTGAGACATTTTATTTAGTCAACAAAGTTGATGTAAAGACTTTAACTCTGTTCTGACTTCTTCACAATTACACACAACACGGTGAGCTGGTCCACAGGCGGTTAGCTGGTCCACAGGCAGTTAGCTGGTCCACAGGCAGTTAGCTGGTCCACTCGCAGTTAGCCGGTCCAATCGCGGTTAGCTGGTCCATCGCGGTTAGCTAGTCTACACGCGGTTAGCTGGTCCACAGGCGGTTAGCTGGTCCACAGGCGGTTAGCTGGTCCACTCGCGTGACCCGGTCCAATCGCGGTTAACTGGTCCATCGCGGTTAGCTAATCCACACGCGGTTAGTTGGTCTACACGCGGTTATCTGGGGCACAAGCGGTTATCTGGGCGTCCATGAACTCTGCTTGACTTGGCTTGTCATGGTTACCTTTAATGACATTGGCTTGCCTTATCACGGCTAACTTGAATAACCTTGACTTGGCTTGTCATGCTAACTTAAATGACCTTGACTTACCTTGTAACAGTTCCAGCCAGAGCATGGGCGTAAATGGCGGGTGATGGGGTCGGAAACAAAGGTACCTGCATGTGTACCAAGGTCACTCACCACCTCGACACTAAGTCAAAAAGGGGAGGGGAGGGGCAGGGTTTGAGGGAAAGAATGTGTCTGGTACAGTTAGGGGTTAGGAGCTGACCACTCTGGCGTTCCGATTTGGGTAGTGGGGGGTTAGTGGCAGACAGACTATCAGGTCTTGCTGCGACATTTTAGAGTGACAAGAATTCGGAATGATTCGTTCCAATAACAACTAGTTGGAGGTAGTTCCAATCTAGAGTGATGGCTGAGTCAGACAACCCACTGAAGACCATTGCACAGCTCTGGTACAGCTTGCAACTATATAGTACAAGGCAAAGTTTAACTCAAGGAGACTGGCCATGCAGACACAGAGAGAGAGAGAGAGAGAGAGAGAGAGAGAGAGCGCGCAATTAGCTAGGAAACTGTTTAGCTCACCGACTTTCTAGATGAGCGATTGTTAGCCTGCTACTAGTTTAGCACGCCGTTCTACGAATGTGTGAGGGATGGGATGAATTGCAAAGTGACTGAACCAGCATACGCGTTTGAGTCTTGGCCAGTCGCTGTATAAGGTGTGAGTTGGCCAATCTGTGACTAGAAGATATCTGGATGTGTGTGTGGTGTGTGTAGGACACCGAGGGAACAATGTATGTTCCGGAGTATGTGTATACGCAGATTGACTGACTGTGTGACCACATGTGAGTACACGTTGAACAGATTGAATGTGTAATGTCAAGATCACCTGCCTGAAGGGATCTGAGTGTGAGTGAATGCACAGAAGACGATCGTGAAGACGAGTTTGTGAGAGTGTGGTGTGTGTGCAGATAAGGGGAGAAGAGTGTAGCGGCTAGAACTGGGTTGGATCAGTTGGGGGCAATATTCAAAAGCTTGTGTTTACAACCTCTGAAATTATTAATTTTAATATTAATAGATACATTATTTTTATTTAGTTAAGATGTATTTCTTGTGTTGTTTGTAATCTCATTGTTAATTTAATGAGACTGTATTTAAAATGACACTGTTTGCTGGAGAGTTTTTTGTGTGTGAATTGCTGAGTGTGGTTGGGTCGTGAATGATGTGGATGCGTGTAGTAACATTTTAGTTAGAAAAACCCCAGTGAAATCTGTACTCTGCCACAAACTGTTACGGCTAACTTGAATGACCTTGATTTGGCTTGTCACTGTTAACTGAATGTCATCTATGTCAGGTCAAATGTCAGATGGGTTGACTTGCGTTCTATGTAGAATATTTGACCAAGTAAGCTCATCCTTGAGCACCCTCTGTTCAGCTTGGTCTGTTTTGTTGTTTGTCATGTCTAGACCGTTTTCTGGAAGTATCATATAGGCAAATAATAATTGTCCATCGTAAGCCAAGATGGGGGACACGCAGATCTGACCGCACGTAACTGCATAGTCCATTCCTAGTTCTAGACGATGATCTATTGTCTTTTGGTTAGATACCCTCCGTTATGTTTTTGGTTAGATACCCTCCGTTATGTTTTTGGTTAGATACCCTCCGTTATGTTTTTGGTTAGATACCCTCCGTTATGTTTTTGGTTAGATACCCTCCGTTATGTTTTTGGTTAGATACTCTCAGTTATGTTTTTGGTTAGATACTCTCCGTTATATTTTTGGTTAGATACCCTCCGTTATGTTTTTGGTAAGATATCCTCAGTTATGTTTTTGGTAAGATATCATCAGTTATGTTTTTGAAGCAAGAATCTTTTCTACGGGGCGGAAGAGCTGAGCCTACATCTAACCTACTTCCTCTCTTCTTCTTCTTTACTTCCTCTCTTCATCTGCCTCTCCTCTTTTTCTTCCTCTTTTCTTCCTCCCCCTCTTTTTTTCTTCTTTTCTTCTTCCTTTTCCTATCTTCTTCTTTCTCTTTTTTTCTTTTTCTTCCTCTGTTATTTTTCCTCTCTTCTCCTTTTCTTCTTTCTCGTCTTCTTCTTTTATTCTTCCTTTCTTCTTATTCTTGTCTTTTTTTTCATTACTTTTTCCTCTCTTCGTTTTCTTCTTTATCTTCATTTCTTCCTCTCTTCTTTTCCCTCTCTTCTTCCTCTTTCCTTTCTCTTCTCCCTGTCTTCCTATAATTCCTCTTTTCTTCTTATTCTCTCATCTGCGCTTTGGAGGGTCAATTTCGAGTTGACATCTTGTTTGCTATTAAACCTTTTTTGGTTGTCTTAGAAGATGGCAGTCTGAGAACAAAATGGCAACGATACCAAATATTAAGAACATGCTGCCCACGATGAAACGATTGGTAGACGATTCGGGACGATAACGTCGATACTGACTTTTGGCGTCCCAGAGCCACATGAGATACAAGTGTCTGATACTTCTTCTTCTTCTTCGTTCGTTCTCAATCTCCCACTACCAAACCCTGAAAGGGCTTAAGTAGCAGAATGTAGTCCAGAGAGCGGAATGCGTTGTGTCGTAGTTTACAGCTTGGCTGCGATATTTGCACCTTTCGGTTCAACACATCCGACTTCAGCAAGCATTTTTTTAGTACCGGGTAAACATTCCCTCATCGATCCCTTCTCCTTAGCCAGTCTGCCCTGCTGCAGCATGTTATCCAGGATCACCGCGTGGAGGTGTAGAAGGGTCTTGGCAGCCATGGTTCGCTGGCCCTGACGCTCGCTGTCAGCTGTGGGTCGCTGACCACTGCAGCTCATGTGCTGCTCAGCATCTTGATCCCGTGTCTGATACAAGACCGATCCCTCAAGTGTTCCGTCACACCGAGGCCCATAACACTTAACATCAAACGAATTGTGATCGAAATAAAAAAAAGAAAATCTTTGACCTTTTGTTCTTGAGAACGGAAATGACAAAAACATTAGCCGTTTGACCTCGTTTTGGAGAAAAAAGATGTTGATGTATAATCGACTCAGTCCGTATTGTGTACACAGGTAACCTTTAGGCAGTGCTGCATTGTATCTCCAGACTGTGTGGTGTTGCATCAGCAATTCATGCACACGACTTTCTGGGGACATTGCATCATTTTCTTATGCCAGGTAACTGGGTCATGATATCGTGTCGTTACAACGCTGATGACAATAATGCAGTCGTTAGATGTAAGCGGACTCTCGTCAGGTCAGCAAGCCAGTTGGGCAACTCAAAATTACTACTTCCTTATAAGTACAACACTTCCTCGTAAGTACAACACTGCCTCGTAAGTACAACACTGCCTCGTAAGTATAACACTGTCTCGTAAGTACAACACTGCCTCGTAAGTACAACATTTCCTCGTAAGTACAACACTGCCTCATAAGAACAACACTTCCTCGTAAGTATAACAATTCCTCGTAAGTACAAAATTTCCTCGTAAGTACAACAATTTCTCGTACGTACAACACTTCCTCGTAAGTACAACAATTCCTCGTAAGTACAAAATTTCCTCGTAAGTACAACACTTCCTAGTAAGTACAACAAGTGTTCCCTGCAATTTAAATCCAGCAGTTTTGGTGCATTGTAACCGTTAATAGTGTAGAATAACTTGTGTTTCAATTGCGAGGAAGTTACGTCTGCAAAGAAGAAAAGGGTCATCATTCTAACAGCGACACCAGCAGTTGACCTTTGTTAGATGCAGAATTGTGGAGCGGTTGACCTGTGTTAGATGCAGAATTGTGGAGCGGTTGACCTGTGTTAGATGCAGAATTGTGGAGCGGTTGACCTGTGTTAGATGCAGGATTGTGAAGCGGTTGACCTATGTTAGATGCAGAATTGTGGAGAGGTTGACCTGTGTTAGATGCAGAATTGTGGCCACGGAAAAAGGTCTGGACCTCGCATTTATGTAACTGTGCGGGTATAAGAAATCTTCGCCTTAGAGGCGGAGATGTGGCGATGTTATTTGTTGTTCTTATGGTGTCAAGAGACCCAGGTGATCACGAGAATAGCTGTTCTGTATGGTTCCAGCTGTTACTGCATGGTTCCAGCTGTTCTGAATGGTTCCAGCTGTTACTGCATGATTCCAGCTGTTCTGTATGGTTCCAGCTGTTACTGCATGGTTCCAGCTGTTCTGTATGGTTCCAGCTGTTACTGCATGGTTCCAGCTGTTCTGTATGGTTCCAGCTGTTCTGCATGGTTCCAGCTGTTCTGCATGGTTATAGGCGTTCTGCATGGTTCCAGCTGTTCTGCATGGTTCCAGCTGTTCTGAATGGTTCCAGTTGTTACTGCATGGTTCCAGCTGTTCTGCATGGTTTCAGCTGCTACTGCAGGTATCAAAGAAGAAAATATCGTGGCCAAAAATAGAATGTGTTCTCGGACCAGTTTCTCACAGCAAAGAACTTCCTGTTCCCGAACCTCGAAATAAATTTTCCCTGGATTCAGACGATGACTGTCGAAGCAAAGCAATGTCGGGTTACCGCAGCTACCAGCTTCTATAGATGATCCATACTTCTGTCAACTTGCATCATCTGCGTCCCATATTCCTACCCTGAAGGAACTGAGTGACCTTGTTCGCGAACTGGAGCTGCCCAAGGACAAGGGGAAGTGACTTGCATCTAGTTTTACTGGAGCTGTCCTAGGACAAGGGGGAGTGACTTGCATCACGTTTTAAACAATAAAATATTCTCATGTAAAATGTATTCGTTGCTTGGTTTCGGAGCAGCCATCAGCAGTTTCAGCTTTACTTCAAAAAGGAAGATGACTGTGTTCTACTTTTTGTAGATGGTCTGGTGAACCTTCTAGGAAACCACAAATGACCCACAAGAGGCGAAGATTAGTTGAGTTCTCTAAATTGAGTCTCAAGGATGTGTGCATAAGGAAACCCGACTTTCATCCAATCCAGTCTGACACGTGTACATGAGAGATACCAACAATCATTTTATACAAGTCTTGAACTGTGTTACATAATGGCTGACCTTGAACTGTCTTACATAATGGCTGACCTTGAACTGTCTTACATAATGGCTGACCTTGAACTATCTTGCATAATAGCTGACCTTGAACTGTCTTACATAATGGCTGACCTTGAGCTGTCTTGCATAATGGCTGACCTTGAACTGTCTCACATAATAGCTGACCCTGAACTGTCTTACATAATGGCTGACCCTGAACTATCTTACATAATGGCTGACCTTGAACTGTCTTACATAATGGCTGACCTTGAAATGTCTTACAAAATGGCTGACTTTGAACTGTCTTAGATACAATAAATATTGCTGACCTTGGACTGCCTTATATACAGCAATTATGGTTGACCTTGAACTGTCTTGAACTGGCTTAGATACTGTAAGCATGACAAGCTTTGAGCTATAGCTTAGTTAATTCATGGTCACAGATCTCATCTAAAATTAGACAGATCATTAAAAAGTGTTGAAGAGCGTCCGGTGGTGACTCACACCAAAAAGGCTAGCTCGCTGCGGTTGATGTAGCCCAGTAGCAGTGATTGATGTAGCCCACTAGCAGTGGTTACTTCACAGAGCAAATCTGATATCCAACTGGAGACCTAGATCATTTTGATCATCAGATTTGAGAGAAGTAACCAGCAAAAGGAACGTCCAACATGAAGAAGTGTTGAACATGCTTGAAAGATTATTGAGGCCCGCCGATTCATCAGTAATCGGTAGGAATTTGAAAAACTGAAAGATAGCTTTAAATTCGAAGAGGAAAGCGTAGGATCAAGAGATTGATTATCTGAGTTGTAAAGATTAATATAAAACCACTAGCTGTGTAATTTCACCAAATGTTTTGTGATATAGTTTACTGTTGTAGCAAAAGAATGGATTCTATAGTAAAGACAGAAATATACGGGATCCATTACCTAGGAGTGCGTAAATTGGTGTGTTAGAAAGTGTGTTAGAAATTCTGTTAGAAGGTGTGTTAGAAGGTGTGTTAGAAAGGTGTGTTAAAAAGTGTGTTAGAAAGGTGTGTTAGAAAGTCTGTTAAAAGGTGTGTTAAAAAGGTGTGTTAGAAGGTCTGTTATGAGAATTAAATAAAGATTCATTGTTCAGATCTTGACAACCAATCAGTGTCTTCAGTTCTTTCTTTGTTGGTGGTAAACACGTCATATATTGTTCGTAATATACCAGATCCACTGCATCCAGGCTACAGCTCAGTCAGACAACATAGCAGATCCACTGCATCCAGGCTACAGCTCAGTCAGACAACATAGCAGATCCACTGCATCCAGGCTACAGCTTAGTCAGACAACATAGCAGATCCACTGCATCCAGGCTACAGCTCAGTCAGACAACATAGCAGATACACTGCATCCAGGCTAAAGCTCAGTCAGACAACATAGCAGATCCACTGCATCCAGGCTAAAGCTCAGTCAGACAACATAGCAGATCCACTGCATCCAGGCTACAGCTCAGTCAGACAACATAGCAGATCCACTGCATCCAGGCTAAAGCTCAGTCAGACAACATAGCAGATCCACTGCATCCAGGCTACAGCTCAGTCAGACAACATAGCAGATCCACTGCATCCAGGCTACAGCTCAGTCAGACAACATAGCAGATCCACTGCATCCAGGCTACAGCTCAGTCAGACAACATAGCAGATCCACTGCATCCAGGCTACAGCTCAGTCAGACAACATAGCAGATCCACTGCATCCAGGCTACAGCTCAGTCAGACAACATAGCAGATCCACTGCATCCAGGCTACAGCTCAGTCAGACAACATAGCAGATCCACTGCATCCAGGCTACAGCTCAGTCAGACAACATAGCAGATCCACTGCATCCAGGCTACAGCTCAGTCAGACAACGTAGCAGAACAGCAATTTTTGTGTCAGGTTGTCTGACTTTGTGTGATGGATGATTTTGTGTGACGTATGATTTAGTGTGACGTATGATTTAGTGTGACATGATTTTGTGTGACATGATTTTGTGTAACATATTAATTTGTGTGACGTATGATTTAGTGTGGTGTGTGATTTTGTGTGTGACGTATGTTTTAGTACGATGTATGATTTTGTGTGACGTATGTTTTAGTGCGATGTATGATTTTGTGTGACGTATGTTTTAGTGCGATGTATGATTTTGTGTGACATATGTTTTAGTGCGATGTATGATTTTGTGTGACATATGTTTTAGTGTGATGTATGATTTTGTGTGACATATGTTTTAGTGTGATGTATGATTTTGTGTGACATATGTTTTAGTGCGATGTATGATTTTGTGTGACATATATTTTAGTGCGATGTATGATTTTGTGAGACGTATGTTTTAGTGCGATGTATGATTTTGTGTGACATATGTTTTAGTGCGATGTATGATTTTGTGTGACATGTTTTAGTGCGATTTATGATTTTGTGTGACATATATTTTAGTGCGATGTATGATTTTGTGTGACATATGTTTTAGTGCGATGTATGATTTTGTGTGACATATATTTTAGTGCGATGTATGATTTTGTGTGACATATGTTTTAGTGCGATGTATGATTTTGTGGGACATATGTTTTAGTGTGATGTATGATTTTGTGTGACATATGTTTTAGTGTGATGTATGATTTTGTGTGACATATGTTTTAGTGCGATGTATGATTTTGTGTGACATATATTTTAGTGCGATGTATGATTTTGTGAGACGTATGTTTTAGTGCGATGTATGATTTTGTGTGACATATGTTTTAGTGCGATGTATGATTTTGTGTGACATGTTTTAGTGCGATTTATGATTTTGTGTGACATATATTTTAGTGCGATGTATGATTTTGTGTGACATATGTTTTAGTGCGATGTATGATTTTGTGTTAGATTGTGGTTTCCATGTGAGCTGATATGAGTCTGTGATATCGTCGTCCCCCGTTCATGCATGCTGGCAGTAAGTCTCCCCTAGGGCGCCATAGTAGTTTGCAGAAAATAAAATGAGAAATATATTTGGAAACAAAAGGAAAACATCCTTACTTCCGCCAGGCATAGGCCTCTGTGTTGTTGGTGTGTTGGCTGGCAATGCTGTGGTCGTTTGTGTTGTGTTGGAGACATCAGGGCAGGCCATGACGCTGAAGATGTCGTTAAACACGCGTCCCAGGTCCCGGTAACCTTTGGGGTTCGAACTCGAAGATGTGCTGTTGTCTTTGATCACCACGGGCATCACTCCATCATTGACGGCAGTCAACTCGGCCATGTTGATCTCGTTGCTACCCTGCAATAGAGAGAAAGAGAGGTTTACTGGATGTGTTGGCTTACGGTTTGTGAGTTGTGCTCGCATAGTCTGTCAATCTCTGTCTGTTAATCTATGTCTGCCATTCTCTGTCTGTCAATCTATGTCTGCCATTCTCTGTCTGCCAATCTATGTCTGTCAAACTCTGTCGGTTAATCTATGTCTGCCATTCTCTGTCCGTCAATCTATGTCTGTCAATCTCTGTCAATCACTGTCTGTCAATCTCTATCAATCACTGTCTGTCAATCACTGTCTGTCAATCTGTGTTTGCTAGTGATCGTATATTAGTTGTTATCAGTATGTGTGGAAAATTTGTATCTGTCAGCCTGTGTCAGTCAGTCTGTGTCGGTCAGTCTGTGTTGGTCAGTCTCTGCCTGTCAGTCTGTGTTGGTTAGTCTGTGTTGGTCAGTCTGTGTTGGTCAGTCTGTGTTGGTCAGTCTGTGTTGGTCAGTCTGCGTAAGTCAGTCTGTGTCGGTCAGTCTGTGTTGGTCAGTCTGTGTTGGTTAGTCTGTGTCTGTCAGTCTGTGCTGGTCAGTCTCTGCCTGTCAGTCTGTGTCGGTCAGTTTGTGTCGGTCAGTCTGTGTCGATCAGTCTGAATAGGTCAGTCTGTGTTGGTCAGTCTCTGTCAGCCAGTCTTTGGCTGTCTACTGTTGTGTTTCAGTCTGCATATATCTTTGTCCTCCTTTTTTTGTCGGTGAGTCTGTGTCAGTCAGTCTATAGATGGCGGTCAGTCTTTGTCGGTGAGTCTTTGTCAGTCAGTCTATAGATGGCGGTCAGTCTTTGTTGGTCAGTCTATGGATGGTGGTCAGTCTTTGTCGGTCAGTCTGTGGATGGTGGTCAGTCTGTGGATGGCGGTCAGTCTTTGTCGGTCAGTCTGTGGATGGTGGTCAGTCTATCGATGGCGGTCAGTCTTTGTCGGTCAGTCTATAGATGGTGGTCAGTCTTTTGTTGTTTAGCAGCTCCAGCTGGCTGACCTCCCGTAGCAGATGGAGCAAGGGGTTTGAACTAACTATATTCTCACTTCAAACAAATTAACTACGATACTAATTGAAAATAAAACACAACAATGAAACTTTATTTTTACACGTTCACAACTGACTGCCCAATCTTCACCCAAAACAAAACCTGTCTGGCTGTAAGAAATTTTGAACTAAACTAAACTAAACGAAAATTGATTACGAACTACAACTTGATAGACGAACCGTAATGTGGATTGCCACATAATGAAAGATTCGTGTTGGTCTTCAACCGAGGTGATTAGTCCGTGGTCCTATTCTCCTCGTCGACGGTGGCTTGTAGTGATCGTTGAAGATCTGGATCGATGTGCTAGTCAAATATCTCTCTAGTTAGACGCTGGATTCTTGAGATAATTCTGCTAAGACGTTTATTTCTTGAGATAATTCTGCTAAGACGCTTATTTCTGGAGATAAATATGCTAAGACGCTTATTTCTTGAGATAATTCTGCTAAGACGCTTATTTCTTGAGATAATTCTGCTAAGACGCGTATTTCTGGAGATAATTCTGTTAGACGCTTATTTCTTGAGATAATTCTGCTAAGACGATGGATTCTTAGCAGCGATGCAAATAATAGTATCTAAGATGACTACTCATGCGTGTTTCTCGTGACGCACTACTATATCTGTTTCTAACACTTGTTATGCGAAACATCAATTTCATGACTATTTACCTCTCCTTGATATGCTGCTGAACATCTGGACTCTCGTGGTGAAAGATTGTCAAAACCTCTCTCTCTCTCTCTCTCTCTCTCTCTCTCTCTGGGCTCCAAAATCGATCTTTCCCTCGACTTGTCTCTACACTCTGGAAGGTGTGTCTCGGTATCACCTTTCCTCTTCACCCTTATCAAGATGGTCCTGTTCTCCTAGTTGCTAGCTGCCGACTGATGTCGACTTGCTTCTTCGCTGCTCAAACCCGAATGATTCTGATTTAGGCTCTCCTAGCTATATATATCCGCTGCTTTTTCCAGATCTCGTACCCAAGTTTTTTCACCCGGAGATTTAATAAAAACCAGTTAATAGCATTTGTCCGATTTGAATCGTCACTTCTGATCATGCGGTAACAGGCGTCTATGCATCTAATAGATATGCAAGGTTATGTAGATATCTGAGTGGCTTGGAAACCAACGCTATGCATTCCAAAACATTCCGTGTTCAGATTTGAGTACATCTGTACTGGCTAGCTTTGTTAGTTTAATTCTATAAGAAACAATGAATGGCTACTGGCTAGCTTTGTTAGTTTCATTCTATAAGAAATAGTGCATGGCTACTGACTATCCATGCTCTACTCCCACCCTTTCTAAGATTTTTTAGGCTGAGAACTAAAGGCCGCTTTGCCACTGTTGTTACAAGGTCGTGTGCTGGCAATGTATGTTTATTTCACCCCACCTGCCTAAAAAAAGACCACAAAAAAAAACCAAACACAAAACTGTCCTTTACCGCTTGGTGCTAGCCTTTTAATCGTTCCATCCGCTGACTGCCATTCCTTTTCACTTGTCTAGTGAGCATTTATCCAAGTTTCATTCACATCCACAATATCATTGTGTTGTTTACGCATTTAGGGTACTTCACGTAAATACTTGCTTCATGTGGATACTTGATGTGGCAACTCATGGATACTAGATGTGAGTTCTCATGGATACTAGATGTGAGTTCTCATGGATACTAGATGTGAGTTCTCATGGATACTAGATGTGAGTTCTCATGGATACTAGATGTGGCAACTCGTGAATACTAGATGTGAGTTCTCATGGACACTAGATGTGAGTTCTCATGGATACTAGATGTGAGTTCTCACTGATGACGTTTCTCCGGCTAACAAACTTTCTGCAGGTAAAGCGTATGCCACTTACAGCTCTCCACAACCCAGATCTCGGTACATCAATGTCATTGTGTGGTCTCAGACTCCACAGATCTCGGTACATCAATGTCATTGTGTGGTCTCAGACTCCACAGATCTCGGTACATCAATGTCATTGTGTGGCCAAAAAACTCCACTGATCTCGGTACATCAATGTCATTGTGTGGTCTCAGACTCCACAACCCAGATCTCGGTACATCAATGTCATTGTGTGGTCTCAGACTCCACAACCCAGATCTCGGTACATCAATGTCATTGTGTGGTCTTAGACTCCACAGATCTCGGTACATCAATGTCATTATGTGGTCTCAGACTCCACAACCCAGATCTCGGTACATCAATGTCATTATGTGGTCTCAGACTCCACAGATCTTGGTACATCAATGTCATTGTGTGGTCTCAGACTCCACAGATCTCGGTACATCAATGTCATTGTGTGGTCTCAGACTCCACAGATCTCGGTACATCAATGTCATTGTGTGGTCTCAGACTCCACAACCCAGATCTCGGTACATCAATGTCATTGTGTGGTCTCAGACTCCACAAATCAGATCTCGGTACATCAATGTCATTGTGTGGTCTCAGACTCCACAACCCAGATCTCGGTACATCAATGTTATTGTGTTGTCTCAGAGTGCACAACCCAGATCTCGGTACATCAATGTCATTGTGTGGTCTCAGACTCCACAACCCAGATCTCGGTACATCAATGTCATTGTGTGTTTTCAGACTCCACAGATCTCGGTACATCAATGTCATTGTGTGTTTTCAGACTCCACAGATCTCGGTACATCAATGTCATTGTGTGTTCTCAGACTCCACAACCCAGATCTCGGTACATCAATGTCATTGTGTGGTCTCAGACTCCACAACCCAGATCTCGGTACATCAATGTCATTGTGTTGTCTCAGACTCCACAAATCAGATCTCGGTACATCAATGTCATTGTGTGGTCTCAGACTCCACAACCCAGATCTCGGTACATCAATGTCATTGTGTGGTCTCAGACCCCACAACCCAGATCTCGGTACATCAATGTCATTGTGTGTTCTCATACTCCTCAACCCAGATCTCTGTATCACGTCTATTCCATTTAGAACTTTATCAAAAGAAACTAAACTAAACTTAACTCAATCTTTCTAACTCAGGGGGTGTCAGCATTAGCTGATTGTAATCTATGAAACTATAACCAATTTCTCTTGTCTAACCTGGGCTTCATATATTAGCTACAGATTTCACCTAATCTACCTAATGTTCTTCTAGAATTGATCTAACTATTTCAGTTCGTGGTTTCGGGGTGCACTTCGGAATTTGGCGATTAAGTTGGTCTCTGGCGATCGTCGGCCCTGCGCTGTGGAGCAAAAACTTCCTTCCAAGTTTGTGGGTATGCTCCCTGAGAGGTTTATGGTACAACTCACTTTCGACAGAGCCATGAGAATTCTATCACAGGGTTCCACACACTCTTTTATACCACAGACAGAGACAGTTCAGGAGTTTACCACACCCTTCTGCGACATAGACTAAGACACTGCTTTAGAATTTTTGCCTGGAGACTCACCAGACACACTATCATCTGGAGCACTTGGTTTTGGGGAATCACTAGACACACTATCATCTTTAGCACTTAATTCTTGAGATACACACTATCATCTTGAGCTCTTAACTGTAGAGACTTACCTTACACACTATGACTTTAATATTCCAACCCAGGTTTCTGAGCCTATTAGCGTGACCAATGACCTCCCTGCTGTCGCTATCTGTGCCAGTTCCTTGAGAAGATACTAATATCATTATGTTGTTGGTTGTTTGTGGCTTCTCGGTGAAGTTAGCAAGAATTGTATTCGTCCATGACCCTGCCTACAAAACAAAACAAACAAGTATCACTGAAACTGCAAACATACCCCACATGGTCAGACATACCACACATGGTCAGACATACCACACATGGTCAGACATACCACACATGGTCAGACATACCACACATGGTCACACATGGTCAGATATCGTCATAAATAGTTCCACATACCATACAATGTTACACATGCCACATATGGTCACACATGGTCAAACAATGTCACACACACAACACAATGGTACACATACCACACATGATTAGAGATAACACACATACCACACATGGTCAGACATACCACACATGATTAGAGATAACACATATACCACACATGGTCAGACATACCACACATGATTAGAGATAACACACATACCACACATGGTCAGACAACCACACATACTACACATGATTTAACATACCACACATTGTCACACATACTACACAAAATCACAGAAACCGCACATGGCCACACATACCACATAGTCACGCATACCACACATGGTCAGACATATCTCACATGGTCAGTTATACCACACATGTTCAGATATACTACAGATGGTCAGATATGGTCACACAGTGTAAAACATACCACATATGGTCAATCATACCACACATGGTCACACATACCACACATGGTCAATCATACCACACATGGTCACACATACCACACATGGTCAGACATACCACACATGGTCAGACATACCACACATGGTCACACATTCCACACATGATCAGACATACCACACATGATCAGACATACAACACATGATCAGACATACCACACATGGTCAGACATACCACACATGGTCACACATACCACACATGGTCACACATACCACACATGGTCACATATACCACACATGGTCAGACATACCACACATGGTCACAAATACCACACATTGTCAGACATACCACACATGGTCAGACATACCACACATGGTCACACATACCACACATGGTCACACATACCACACATGGTCACACATACCCACACATGGTCACATATACCACACATGGTCAGACATACCACACATGGTCACACATGGTCACACATGGACAGACATACCACACATGGTCACACATAGCACACATGGTCACACATACCACACATGGTCACACATACCCACACATGGTCATATATACCACACATGGTCACACATACCACACATACTACACATGGTCACACATACCACACATGGTCACACATACCCCACATGGTCACACATTCTACACATGGTCACACATACCACACATGGTCACACATACCACACATGGTCACACATACCACACATGGTCAGACATACTATAAATTGTCCAGAATACGTATGTATGTAATCATGATTGTACAAGTATACAGTTATATGATTGAATGTAGTGGAAGCTGAAGAAATGTACAAGTGGTGTTTGATTGAGTGAATGTCGGCAAGATAGGGTAATACATTGTAATGTTCACGTCACATCCTCATACATTACCGGCATGATGCCGACTCCGATGTTCTTTACAGCATCCTGGGCGTCTCTGAGCTCAGTACCAAATTTGAAGATTACCTGGACTTGTGAGGAGGAGAACCCGTAGGCGCCGACACTGGCAGGGGATAAACAGAAGTCAGTCCAGTTTTGTTACCACGTTTCAACAGTCACATCATGTACACAACAGTCAGTTATTGGTATCAACTATCACTACCTGAGTACAACTATCACTTGCTGAGTACAACTATCACTAGATGAGTACAACTATCACTATCTGAGTACAACTATCACTAGCTGAGTACAACTATCACTAGCTGAGTACAACTATCACTAGCTGAGTACAACTATCACTTGCTGAGTACAGCTATCATTAACTGAGTAAATCTATCACTTGGTGAGTGCAACTATCACTTGGTGAGTACAAATATCACTAACTGAGCACAGCTTTCACTAGCTGAATTCAACTATCACTACCTGAGTACAACTATTCACAGAAAGGTTTGCTTAATTACTACAGACCATAAGTCAGGGTCACCATAACCTGTGCAAGTATTTGACGTTTGAGCGGCAGATGTCTCTCAGCATCAGGCCAAGAGGGCTTGGCAGAAATAGGGAAGACACAATATGGAGGGAGTGTTAGTCTTTAGCTGTAGATGAGGTGGGGGGATGTTGGTCTTTAGTTGTAGATGAGGGAGGGGGAAGAGGGAGTGTTGGTCTTTAGTTGTAGATGAGGGCGGGGGAGTGTTGGTCTTCAGTTGTAGATGAGGTGGGGGGATGTTGGTCTTTAGTTGTAGATGAGGGAGGGAGAAGAGGGAGTGTTGGTCTTTAGTTGTAGATGAGGGAGGGGTAAGAGGGAGTGTTGGTCTTTAGTTGTAGATGAGGGAGGGGGAGTGTTGGTCTTTAGTTGCAGATGAGGGGGAGGGGAGAGTGAATGATGGTCTATAGTTGTAGATGAGGGCGGGGGAGTGTTGGTCTTTAGTTGCAGATGAGGGGGAGGGGAGAAGGAGTGTTGGTCTTTAGTTGCAGATGAGGCGGGAAGGGAGAGCGAATGTTGGTCTTTAGTTGTAGATGAGGCGGGAGGGTTGGCCTTTAGTTGTAGATGAGGGGGGAGGGGAGAGAGAATGTTGGTCTTTAGTTGTAGATGAGGGGGGAAGGGAGAGCGAATGTTGGTCTTTAGTTGTAGATGAGGCGGGAGGGTTGGCCTTTAGTTGTAGATGAGGGGGGAGGGGAGAGAAAATGTTGGTCTTTAGTTGTAGATGAGGAGGGGGGAGTGTTGGTTTTTAGTTGTAGATGAGGGAGGGGGGAGTGTTGGTATTTAGCTCACAATAGGAACGTGGAATGTTAGAACACTGAACTCATGTGGTAAAATCAATGAGCTAACGCACGATATCGAGAACTACCAGTGGAACATCCTGGGTATATGCGAGGCTCGATGGAAAAGCTATGGAGAGTTTACCACGGAGGAGGGCCACAAGTTCTACTTCAGTGGCAGGGAGGACAAACATGTACATGGGGTGGGGATACTGGTGCATAAAGACACAGCCAGATGCATATTGGGTTGTCGTCCATTATCTAGCCGTTTTATCATCTTACTGCTAAAGGCAGCACCGTTTAATGATACTATAATATAGTGCTGCAGACTAGGAAGATTGTGAAATGGAGGCATTCTATGTTCAACTTCAGAGTCTGATACACGAAACGCCAAAAAAAAGACATATAGATAGTCCAGGGTGATTGGAATGCAAAAATTGGAGAAGATGCAGTCCACGACTGGAGGGTAACATGTGGGCCATACAGAAACAAAGAAACTAATGACCGGGGCCTCAGACTCCTAGAACTTGCACGATGCAACCAGATGTTGGTAGCAAATACGTTTGGGTTAAACAAGCCGTCTAGATGCTGGACATGGCATAACCCAAACAAGCCGTCTAGATGTTGGACATGGCATAACCCAAACAAGCCGTCTAGATGTTGGACATGGCATAACCCAAACAAGCCGTCTAGATGTTGGACATGGCATAACCCAAACAAGCCGTCTAGATGTTGGACATGACATAACCCAAACAAGCCGTCTAGACGCTGGACATGACATAACCTAAACAAGCCGTCTAGACGCTGGACATGACATAACCCAAACAAGCCGTCTAGACGCTGGACGTGGCATAACCTAAACAAGCCGTCTAGACGCTGGACATGGCATAACCCAAGCAAAGAAGTGCACAGCCAGATTGACTATATACTGGTCCAGAGGAGGTTCCGATCGAGCATCAACACCGACAAAACGAGAAGTTTCCCCGGAGCTGATATAGGAAGCGACCACGATCTGGTTATGATGACCATGCGTCTGCGATTGAAGGGAGTCAGAAAGAAGGATGTGACCAGACTAAAGTTTGACCCGGACAAACTAAAAGACCCAACAATCATCCAAGTGTTCCAATCGAGGGTAGGAGGGAGATTTGCTCCACTGTTGGCTCTCAGAGAAGGACTGGATACTGATAGTAACAGAGTATCTTAACGCAGCTCTCATAGAAACAGCAACATAGATCCTGGGATGCCACCAAACAAAAAAGAAGCCATTAATGACCCAGAAAAATTCAAGACCTTTGGGATAGAAGAAGGTCACTGAAAAACCAAAATCATCCACCTGCTACTTACTTTCAGTGTCCAAACACCATGTCACGTGACATCCGTCCAGTTTTCAGCAACTTGAACTGCCTTGTCGTTCGCCTCCATCACGTCGTCCATGTCACAGGTTTCAGGGAGGTTGGGGCAGGTCATCAGGTGATCTTGGTCCTGAACTGCCCCGCATTCACATTTGTTGACGTCTGAGTATCCCCATTTCTTCAAGTTCACTCTGCATCTTGAGACACCAGTTCGAAGTCTGTTCATTGCCTTCCACACAACATAGGGCAGGTGGTGTCCAGGCGCAGGCTCTTCCTTGAGCTCTATCCATGGATCCTGCATTGTTTCGCGCCACCTCTCGATGCGTCGACCTTCCATCTTGTCTGGATAGTCTCTGTCGGCTTTAAGAAACTGTCTTGATTTCAGTCTTGTGGCTTGTTCCTGATAGCAAAACATCGGATGTCTAGGGTCGTTTTCCTGTTTCCCTTGTTCGATTTCCGCAGCTACACCTTTTTTACATCAGGTGGTGCAATGCCAAACAAGGGATATATTTTGTTTGTGGGTGTAGGTTTAAGGCACCCCGACACTATCCTGCCCATCTCATTCACTGCTGTCTCAACTTTTTTTGCATGGGCGGAGTTTTTCCAGACTGGGGCTGCATATTCCGCTGCGGAAAGGCACAGGGCAATCGCTGATGTGCGTAAGACTGATGTGGGTAAGGCTGATGTGTGTAAGACTGATGTGTGTAAGACTGATGTGTGTAAGACTGATGTGTGTAAGGCTGATGTGTGTAAGACTGATGTGTGTAAGGCTGATGTGTGTAAGACTGATGTGGGTAAGGCTGATGTGTGTAAGACTGATGTGTGTAAGGCTGATGTGTGTAAGACTGATGTGTGTAAGACTGATGTGGGTAAGGCTGATGTGTGTAAGACTGATGTGTGTAAGACTGATGTGTGTAAGACTGATGTGTGTAAGGCTGATGTGTGTAAGACTGATGTGTGTAAGACTGATGTGGGTAAGGCTGATGTGTGTAAGGCTGATGTGTGTAAGACTGATGTGTGTAAGACTGATGTGGGTAAGACTGATGTGGGTAAGACTGATGTGGGTAAGACTGATGTGGGTAAGGCTGATGTGTGTAAGACTGATGTGTGTAAGACTGATGTGGGTAAGGCTGATGTGTGTAAGGCTGATGTGTGTAAGACTGATGTGTGTAAGACTGATGTGTGTAAGACTGATGTGTGTAAGGCTGATGTGTGTAAGACTGATGTGTGTAAGGCTGATGTGTGTAAGACTGATGTGGGTAAGGCTGATGTGTGTAAGACTGATGTGTGTAAGGCTGATGTGTGTAAGACTGATGTGTGTAAGACTGATGTGGGTAAGGCTGATGTGTGTAAGACTGATGTGTGTAAGACTGATGTGTGTAAGACTGATGTGTGTAAGGCTGATGTGTGTAAGACTGATGTGTGTAAGACTGATGTGGGTAAGGCTGATGTGTGTAAGGCTGATGTGTGTAAGACTGATGTGTGTAAGACTGATGTGGGTAAGACTGATGTGGGTAAGACTGATGTGGGTAAGACTGATGTGGGTAAGGCTGATGTGTGTAAGACTGATGTGTGTAAGACTGATGTGGGTAAGGCTGATGTGTGTAAGGCTGATGTGTGTAAGACTGATGTGTGTAAGACTGATGTGGGTAAGACTGATGTGTGTAAGACTGATGTGTGTAAGACTGATGTGGGTAAGACTGATGTGTGTAAGACTGATGTGTGTAAGACTGATGTGTGTAAGACTGATGTGTGTAAGACTGATGTGTGTAAGACTGATGTGGGTAAGACTGATGTGGGTAAGACTGATGTGGGTAAGACTGATGTGGGTAAGACTGATGTGGGTAAGACTGATGTGGGTAAGACTGATGTGGGTAAGACTGATGTGTGTAAGACTGTTGGCTGAGCACTACATGTTGTGCCAGTCAATGTTCGGATAATGTTGCTTCTCGCATCTGATGAGGTCGGCAGATATAAAGAGGTCAAGAAAGCGATACAACAAAAGATGGGAGAGGCGAAACAAGGGTAGATATATGAGTAATGTACAAACATCGAAGAGAGATTTTGCAGAAATGACTAAAGGAGCATACACGTTGGTAAAACATCTGGTAACACCAAGACAAGGCAGGAACTTTATACAAATATCAGGATAATATAAGGATAATATAAGGATAATATAAGGATAAAAGCAACAAGTGCCTTATTGAGGAAAATGACGTACTGACACGATAGACAGAGTACTGTTCCTAGTTATACAACTATGAGGGACCAAACGAACCTGAGAAAACAATCCCCCCAACACAAACTGTAGAGGATAACCAAATGATAATGAAGGAAGTGGTAGCTGCAGCGGTAAAGACATTGAGAAGAGGTAAGGCGGCCGACGTGGACAATATACCAGCATAGCTCTTACAGGCAGCGGGAGAGGTAGGGGTGGAAGGCCTGACACACACACCTGCAACAAAATGTGAGCGACTGGCTGGACTTATGAACGAAATCAATAGTTATACCATTACCTAAGTCTGGAAACCTAAAGCTGTGCCAAAATTACAGAACAATAAGCCTCATCAGCCACCCTAGCAAGGTCATGCTTAGATTAATCCTCGACCGATTGAAACCCCAAGCAGAGAACATCATTGCCGAGGAGCAAGCAGGGTTCAGACACGGAAGAAGCACTACAGAACATATATTTAATTTAAGGCTGCTAAGCGAGAAATATCTAGAACAGCAGCAAAAACTGTATCATGTGTTTGTTGATTTTAAGAAGGCGTTTGATAGGGTATGGCGTAAAGCGCTTTGGGCAACCATGATGATGTATAAAATCAACGGAAATATTATAACGGTCCTTGAACACCTGTATGACAAGGCGTCCAGTGCAGTTCTTGTTGATGGAAGGTGAGGGGACTGATTTCGCACATCAGTTGGTGTGAGACAGGGGTGTACACTCTCTTCAACTCTTTTCAATATATTCCTTGAGGGAATTATGAGTGAGGCACTTGGAGGCCACGTTGGTACTGTCAAGATAGGGGGCCGAACGATTTCAAACCTTCTTTTTGCAGATGACATTGACGGGTTGACTGGTTCAGAAGCAGAACTCCAGGAATGGGTCAGAAGGCTAGATGAAACAGCTCTTGACTATGGTATGGAGATAAACGCTGGAAAGACAAAATTAATGACCAACAACGCCACGGGCTTCAACAGCAGGATAAAAGCTAACGGTCAGGAATTCGAAGTGGTTGACCGTTTTAAATATCTCGGATCGATTGTCAGTGATGAAGGATCAAAATGTGAAGTGTTGGCCAGAATAGCACAGACAATAGCGGCGCTTGCACGGCTTAACAAAATCTGGAAAGATAAACGGTTAGCACTACGCACGAAAATCAGATTAATGCGTACACTGGTCCTGTCGATATTCCTCTATGCGTGTGAGACATGGACAGTTACAGCTGACCTTCAACGAAAGATACAGGCCTTGGAGATGATATGTTTCCGAAGACTTTTAAACGTCACGTACAAAGATCGAGTTACACATGAGGAAATACGAGATAGAATTACAACAGCAATAGGGCCTTTTGAAGATCTCTTGGCAACTGTCAAAAGAAGGAAACTCGCTTGGTACGGTCACATATCGAGATCAAATGGTCTTGCAAATACAATCCTCCACGGGAAGGTGCATGGCAGACGACGAAGAGGCCGGCCCAAAAAGAGATGGGAGGACAACATAAAAGAATGGACCAATCTGCGACCAGAAGAGGCACAGGCAGCGGCATCTGACAGAGAGGGGTGGCGTGGGGTTGTGAGAATGTCTTCATGTGTGCCGCAACGACCTCACTGGTTACGGGAAGACCTGACCTGACCTGATCAAAGTGTAATAATCACATATTTTTCTTTCTTTCTCTCTCTCTCTCTCGCTCTGTCTCAAAGTGTTATAATCTCTTGACATTCTCTCTCGCTTTCTTTCTCTTTCAAAGTGTTTTAGTCACCTGACTCTCTCTCTCTCTCTCGCTCTTTCTCTCTCTCTCTCTCTCTCTCTCTAAAAGTGTTACAATCACCTGACTCTCTCGCTCTCACTCTCTCTCTCTCTCTATCAAAGTGTTAAAATCACCTGACATTCTATCTCTCTTTCTCTCTCTATACAAATGTTACAATCACCTGACATTCTCTCTCTTTCTCTCTCTATCTAATATGAAAGTGATTAAGTTATTACATTCCATCTCTTTATCAAAATGTTGTAATCACTTAACATTATATCTCTTCCTCTTTATCAAAGTGTTGTAATCACCTGAAATTCCCTCTTTATATCAAGTGCTATAATTCCTGAAATTCCTCTATGTGAAAGTGATATAATCACCCCACATTCTGTCTCTATCAAAGTGACATAATAGCATTACATTCTCCCTCTCTATATCAAAGTGTTAAAATCATCTGACATTATCTTCCTCTATCAAAGTGATAAAATCATATGTCCTTCTCCGCCTCTATATCAAAGTGTTATAATCACCAGGCATTCTCCTTCTCCCAATCACAGTGCTATAATCATCTGACATTCCCTCTCTCTCTCTCTCTCTCTCTCTCTCTCTTTATCAGTGAAATAATCTCCTGGCATTCTGTCTCACTATGACAGAGTTGACATTCCCTTTTTATCTATCAAATTGCTATAACAATTTGATATTCCCGCTCTTTATCAAATTGCTATAATCATGTGACATTTATTCTCTCTCTATCAAAGGGCTATAGTCACCTGCCATTCCCTTTCTATCAAGTGCTATGATCATTTGACATGTCCTTTCTAATCAAAGTGCTATATTCACCTGAATTCTCTTTCTCTGTCATAGGGCTATAATCCCATGACATTCCCACTATCTCTGTCAAAGTGCTATAATCGTCGTACATTTCCTCCCTTTCTATCAAAGTGCTATTAAACACCGGATATTTCCTCCCTCTCTGTCAATGCGCTATAATCAAGTGTCATTTTCTCTCCCTTTATCAAAGTGATATAATCATCTGCCATTTCCTCTCCCACTATCAAAGTCCTATAATAACCTGTCAGTTCTACTTCTCTATCAATGTGATATAATCAACTCACATTCCCTCTCCCTCTATCAAAGTGCTATAATCATCTGCCATTCCCTCTCTATCTACCAAAGTGCTATAATCATTTGACATTCCCTCTCTATCAAAGTGATATAATCAACTGATTTTCCCTCTCCGTCTATGACAGTGCTATAATCACCTGACATTCCCTCTCCCTCTATCAAAGTGCTATAATTATCTGCCATTTCCTCTCCCCATATCAAAGTACTATAATCACCAGACATTCCCTCTCCCTCTATCAAAGTACTATAATCACCTGACATTCCCTCTACCTCTATCAAAGTGCTATAATCACCTGACATTCTCTCTTCCTCTATCAAAGTGCTATAATCACCTGACATTCCCTCTCCCTCTATCAAAGTGCTATAATCACATGACATTCATTCCTCTAGCACAGTGCTATAATCAGATGACATTTCTACCCATATCAAAGTGCTATAATCACCTGACATTCCTTCTTCTATCAAAGTGCTATAATCACCTTACATTTCTTCCTCTATCAAAGTGCTATAATCACATGACATCACTTCCTCTATCAAAGTGATATAAAAACTTGACATTTCCTCTACCTCTATCAAAATACTATAATCACCTGACATTCTCTCTTCCTCTATCGAAGTGCTATAATCACCTGACATTCCCTCTTTCTCTATCAAAGTGCTATAACTACATGACATTCCTGCCTCTATCAAAGTGCTATAATCACCAGGCATTCCTTCTTCTATCAAAGTGCTATAATCACCTGACATTCCCTCTCCCTCTATCAAAGTGCTATAATCACATGAAATTCCCTCTCCCTCTATCAAAGTGATATAATCACCAGACATTCCCTCTTCCTCTATCAAAGTGCTATAATCGCCTGACATTTCTTCTTCCTCTATCAAAGTGCTATACTCACCTGACATTCCCTCTTTCTCTATCAAAGTGATATAATCACTTGCCATTCCATCTTCCTCTATGAAAGTGCTATAATCACTTGACATTTCCTCTTCCTCTATCAAAGTGCTATAATCATCTGACATTCCTGCTTCCTCTATCAAAGTGCTATGATCACCTGACATTCCCTCCCCCTCTATCCAAGTACTACAATCACCTGACATTCCCTCTCCCTCTATCAAAGTACTATAATCACCTGTCATTCCTTCTTCCTCTATCAAAGTGCTATAATCATCTGCCATTTCCTCCCTCTCTATCAAAGTGCTATAATCACCTGACATTCTCTCCCCTTTATCAAAGTGCTATAAAAACCTGACATGTCCTCCCTCTATAAAAGTGCTATAATCATCTGCCATTTCCTCCCCTCTATCAAAGTGCTATAATCACCTGACATTCCCTCTTCTCGCGAACTTGACCAGTGAGTCCGAGACAGGATCCTTGATGAGATCAAAATTTGAACTGGCTGTCGTGGCGGCTCTGAGGGCGTTCTCTGAGAGATCCAATAACCACACCACTGTCCACTGGGGACATACAGGTTCTGTCAGAATAAACAAAACATCCCACCAAATGGGTTCCATAAACTAGATCACAGATACTTCACGGACTGTATCAACGAATATCTGCTATATAATCTAGTGTTACTATATAAGTAAATGTTCTATTTAAGATAATGTTACTTTATAACATAATATTACTTTTATAACCTAATGTTACTAAATAACCTAGAGTTACTATATAGACTAGAGATTCTACATACCAATAGCTAATATGTAATATACTGTTATTATCTAACAAGAGTTACTAAACAAACTGGTCTACGTATGAACTAGCGGAAGAACGAAGATTAGATCACACAAGAGGACAGATGATTTAACAAAAGAAACAAAGGATTCCTGAGAGAAAATAAATATTACAGACCTGACAATACAGAAAAACTAACAGGATACTATCAATAAGCCAATAGCTTTATTCAGGAGAAGAAAGGTCATTTTATTAGCAACATCCAAGAGTAAATGAAGAGATAACTAGACCACTTTATGAGTAAACGGAGAGATAGGTAGACCACTTTATGAGTAAACTAAGAGATAGGTAGACCAATTTATGAGTAAAGAGATAAGTAGACCCCTGTATGAGTAAATGAATAGATACGTAGACCACTGTATGAGTAAATGAAGAGATAAGTAGAAAACTGTATGCGTAAATGAATAGATAAGTAGACTACTTTATGAGTAAATGAAGAGATAGGTAGACCACTTTGAAAAACAACTAAATAAACCTGCTCCACAAAATCTCACAGGCCGTTCAGTGAACATAAACCGTGCTGCTAGTTAGTTGCCAGGATCCAAAAGCATAAGAAATTGCGAAATATGTACTGCTACTGAGAGATGGTAGTGCCACTGGCCCATCTAGAATTCCACTGTAGTCAATAACAGTTGACATTGGCACTACAGTGGAGATATTATAGAAATCACTTGGTGAAGTTTGTGAAAGAATAAAATACCAAGAGACTGGAACAAAGCATTATAGTTTGATTGTCAATCAATTGAGACCTGCCAGAGCGCAGAAAAAAAGAAGAAAATGGTTTCTTTCAGTGGCTAGAAATTTAGTGCACAGGGTGATTGAGTGAGTGTACTGAGTGAGTGACTGATTGAGTGAGTGTACTGAATGAGTGACTGATTGAGTGAGTGTACTGAGTGAGTGACTGCACTGAGTAAGTGACTGATTGAATGAGTGCACTGAGTGAGTGACTGATTGAGTGAGTGTACTGAGTGAGTGACTGATTGAGTGAGTGTACTAAGTGACTGATTGAGTGAGTGCACTGAGTAAGTGACTGATTGAATGAGTGTACTGAGTGAGTGACTGATTGCGTAAGTGTACTGAGTAAGTGAATGATTGAGTGAGTGTACTGAGTAAGTGACTGATTGAGTAAGTGTACTCAGTAAGTGAATGATTGAGTGAGTGTACAAAGTAAGTGACTGATTGAGTGAGTGTACTGAGTAAGTGAATGATTGAGTGAGTGTACTGAATAATTGACTGATTGAATAAGTGTACTGAGTAAGTGACTGATTGAATGAGTTTACTGCGTAAGTGACTGATTGAATGAGTTTACTGAGTAAGTGACTGATTAAATGAGTGTACTGAGTAAGTCACTGATTGAGTGAGTGTACTGAGTAAGTGACTGATTGAGTGAGTATACTGAGTGAGTGACTGACTGAATGAGGGTACTGAGTAAGTGACTGATTGAATGAGTGTACTGAGTAAGTGACTGATTGAATGAGTGTCCTGAGTAAGTGACTGATTGAGTGAGTGTACTGAGTCAGTGACTGATTGAATGAGTGTACTGAGTAAGTGACTGATTGAGTGAGTGTATAGAGTGGATGCATGATTGAGTGAGTGTACTGAGTAATTGACTGATTTAGTGAGTGTACTGTGGTGTGAATGACTGATTGAGTGTACTGAGTGAATGACTGATTGAGTGAGTGTATAGAGTGGATGCATGATTGAGTGAGTGCAGAGTGGATGACTGATTGAGTGAGTGAGTGTACATGTTGGATAACTGATTGGGCGAGTGCACAAAGTGGATGACTGATTGAGCAAGTAAGTGACTGCACAAAGTGGATGACTGACTGAATGAGTGAGTGAAAGAGTGGATGATTGAATGAGTGAGTTAGTGAGTGCAGAGAGTGAATGACTGATGGAGTAAGTGACTGCACGGAGTGAATGACTGAATGAGTGAGTGATTGCAAATAGGATGACAGATTGAGTGAGTGAGTGAGTGAGTCATAGAGTGGTTGACTGATTGAGTGCGTGAGTGCTTAGAGTAGATGACTGATTAAGTAAGTGGGATGCACAGAGTGGATGACTGATTGAATGAGTGCAAAGAGTTGATGATTGAATGAGTGAGTTTTGGTGAGTGCAGATAGTGAATGACTGATTTAGTGAGTGACTGCACAGAGTGAATGACTGATTGAGTGAGTCCACAGAGTGAATTATTGATTGAGTGAATTAGTGCAGAGAGTGGATGACGATATGATTTAGTGAGTGCGCAGAGCATGATTGATTGACGGATTGAGCGATAACACAGATTGAATGACTGACTGAGTGCACAGAGTGAATGACTGATTGGATTGACGGATAACGTATTAAATTGAAGCTCACCTTGAGAGCAGATCGTCACGACTGCGCATGCCAAAACAAGCAGACGAATTAGATCCATACCGGAAATATGTTCCTGTGGAGAAAATGAGCTTTTGTGTTAGGTAGAGATGATGCAGGTGTTGATACACCGGGACGTGCCGGCTGTGGCTAGCTCCTTGGTTGTCAGGTTTTTGCTGGGTGCGGCTGAATCATGAGGCCACAGACTGATGGTCCATTTCCTTTGGCGTGTCGTAGCGGAGCATCCTGTCGCTGCATGTGGCCTTGGCAGATCTCTTGATGTTTTTGTATCTGCATGTTTAATTGTTTGTCTGTGAATGTATGTCTGTGAATGTCTGTGTGCCTATGTCTGTGTGTGAATGTCTGTGTATCTATGTCTGTGTGTGAATGTCTGTGTATCTATGTCTGTGTGTGAATGTCTGTGTGTGAATGTATGTGTGTGAATGTATGTGAGTGAATGTCTGTGTCTAAATGTATGTGTCTGAATGTCTATGTCTGAATGTCTGTGTGTTAATCTCTGTGTCTGAATGTCTGTGTGTGAATGTATGTGTCTGAATGTCTGTGTGTGAATATCTGTGTCTGAATGTCTGTGAGTGAATGTCTGTGTGTTAATCTCTGTGTCTGAATGTCTGTGTGTGAATGTATGTGTCTGAATGTCTGTGAGTGAATGTGTGAATGTATGTGTCTGAATGTCTGTGAGTGAATGCCTGTGTCTGAATGTCTGTGAGTGAATGTTTGTCTGCGAATGTCTGTGTGCATATGTCTGTGTCTGAATGTCTGTGTGTGAATGTCTATGTCTGAATGTCTGTGTCTGAATGTCTGTGAGTGCATGTACGTCTGTGAATGTATGTGTATGAATGTCTATGTGCCTATGTCTGCGTCTGAATGTCTGTGTCTGTGTCTGAACGTCTGTGAGTGAATGTCTGTTTGTGAATGTCTGTATGGCAGTGAATTTAGTTGACGTGTACCTTAACGTATGTTCACTCAATACAGCCACTGACAGACCGACCTACGTGGACAAGTTCTCTGCCCCCTGTTGAAGAGACAGACCGACCTATGTGGAAAAGTTTCCTGCCGCCTGTGGAAGAGACAGACCGACCTATGTGGAAAAGTTCCCTGCCACCTGTGGAAGAGACAGACCGACCTATGTGGAAAAGTTCCCTGCCGCCTGTGGAAGAGACAGACCGACCTATGTGGAAAAGTTCCCTGCCACCTGTGGAAGAGACAGACCGACCTATGTGGAAAAGTTCCCTGCCACCTGTGGAAGAGACAGACCGACCTATGTGGAAAAGTTCCCTGCCACCAGTGGAAGAGACAGACCGACCTATGTGGACACGTTCCCTGCCGCCTGTGGAAGAGACAGACCGACCTATGTGGAAAAGTTCCCTGCCACCTGTGGAAGAGACAGACCGACCTATGTGGACACGTTCCCTGCCGCCTGTGGAAGAGACAGACCGACCTATGTGGAAAAGTTCCCTGCCACCTGTGGAAGAGACAGATCGACCTATGTGGAAAAGTTCCCTGCCACCTGTGGAAAAGACAGACCGACCTATGTGGAAAAGTTCCCTGCCACCTGTGGAAGAGACAGATCGACCTATGTGGAAAAGTTCCCTGCCGCCTGTGGAAGAGACAGACCGACCTATGTGGAAAAGTTCCCTGCCACCTGTGGAAGAGACAGATCGACCTATGTGGAAAAGTTCCCTGCCGCCTGTGGAAGAGACAGATCGACCTATGTGGAAAAGTTCCCTGCCACCTGTGGAAGAGACAGACCGACCTATGTGGAAAAGTTCCCTGCCACCTGTGGAAGAGACAGATCGACCTATGTGGAAAAGTTCCCTGCCACCAGTTCGGTCCCACCACAAACAGAAATGGAAGACCTGTTTCAGTGGCTTATATTGTTCGCCTCACAACGTCTGTTTGAGAAAACCAAAAACTCACAATTAAAACCAACGCCATTGTGTACAATGCAGGTGTCGTCAGCACACTCCCAAGATGACATCGGGACTTGGCGAGCCAAACACGAGCACAGGATTAACACCCTCCTTCCATCTACGGCTCCACAGATCCATTCTTGGCACTAGCGAAAATAGTCAAAGACAAAATGCAGCGGTGCACTCTAGCACCGGTCCCCCAAACATGTACACCCTCCTCAGGTCACGCAGACTACGATGGCTTGGTCATGTTCTTCGCATGGAAGATGGTCGCACTCCCAAAGATTTCCTCTATTGACAGCTGGTGGATGGTAGGAGAACAGTTTGTTGACCAGAGTTGTGATTCAAAGATGTGTTAGCGTAACATGAAGGCTACGGACATGAATCTGCCATTCTGGGAAGACGAACCTGCAGACCGATCCAAATGGACATGTACCTTGAAGGGCCACCTACCACTTGGTGAAGAGAAGTTCTTGACACACTGAGAAGTGAACCGACAACGCCGCAGAGAGAAGGCCAGCAGTACAGATAAGTAGAATCTGCTTCACCACTCCAAGCTCTTTTCATCCTATAGTCATTCATGCCTGAAAGGTGCTACAATGACACCTGACATCTTGTGATTTTAGCTTAGGCCTTTATTTTCGCTTTGAATAACTACCATGTTGAGCATTCCTCTAAGGTCTGGCTTATGCTCTAAGGTCTGGCTCCTTCTGTAAGTTCTGGCTTATTCTGTAAGGTCTGGCTCATTCTGTAAGGTCTGGCTTATTATGTAAGGTCTGGCTCATTCTGTAAGGTCTGGCTCATCCTGTAAAGTCTGGCTCATTCTGTAAGGTCTGGCTCATCCTGTAAGGTCTGGCTCATTCTGTAAGGTCTCGCTCATCCTGTAAAGTCTGGCTCATTCTGTAAGGTCTGGCTCATTCTGTAAGGCCTGGCTCATTCTGTAAGGTCTGGCTCATCCTGTAAGGTCTGGCTCATTCTGTAAGGTCTGGCTCATCCTGTAAAGTCTGGCTCATTCTGTAAGGCCTGGCTCATTCTGTAAGGTCTGGCTCATCCTGTAAGGTCTGGCTCATTCTGTAAGGTCTGGCTCATTCTGTAAGGTCTGGCTCATTCTGCAAGGCCTGGCTCATTCTGTAAGGTATGGCTCATTCTGTAAGGCCTGGCTCATTCTGTAAGGTCTGGCTCATCCTGTAAGGTCTGGCTCATCCTGTAAGGTCTGGCACATCCTGTGGGATCTACACCGCGTCATCACCGTACACAGGGTATTCATGTCCGCCAATTGATATTCCTGGAATTGCCTGTATGGACTGCTAGATAACTTCGCTGTACGGAGAGACCAGGTTACGGTAAAGCGCCTAGCTCAAACCAAATTCTCTTTTTAGCTTTGATACGAAACTTAAAGTCTACTCCGCCTCAGTGCTCACCTCCTTCTGTATGCCAGTGAGACGGGGACGGTGCCCAACAGACATGCTAATAAAATCCAGCTGCCTCCAGAAATTGTTGAGAATACAGTGGTAGGATCGGGTACCAGACAGCGAGATCCTTACGAGATCCAGCATACAATGGTAGGATCGGGTACCAGATAGCGAGATTCTCACGAGATCCAGCATACAATGGTAGTATCGGGTACCAGATAGCGATATTCTCACGAGATCCAGCATACAGTGGTAGGATAGGGTACCAGATAGCGAGATTCTCACGAGATCCAGCATACAATGGTAGTATCGGGTACCAGACAGCGATATTCTCACGAGATCCAGCATACAGTGGTAGGATCGGATACCAGACAGCGAGATCCTCACGAGATCCAGCATACAGTGATAGTGTAGCAGATCCCACTGTTTGCCCAAGGGTTATTCTAACTTAGAACATTATCACACTCATCCACATCATCTTGACGACACTGCAAATAATATAGTACACAGCAGGTGGCATATTTATTATATAATACTCATACCAGAAAAATGAGTAGTGAAATTACAAACATTATAGAATACATATGATCTTAACTAAATATACCTATATTATATATATATATATATATATATATATATATGTTAAAATACATATTAACTACAATGGAAATTTTAAGCATTAACTCTTGTTGGAATTCCCAACTATCATTACCCAGTTCTACTGCCCACACACATCACACATACATCTCTTTAACTGCATCCTCAACACACCTTATTAAAAACTTCCTCACTCAAATCCCCTCAGGAGGGCGATCTGGACATACCTCGTTCATCATGTGCCCTGCTTACAACAGACGTTCAGATTATCTATTAATACAAAACTCACACACATATTTGATCGATCCTGTTCTATCACTAACATTCGTCCAACAGTTTATCAATCGCTCCTCTAAGTCGGTGAGCTAAACCAGACTCCTATCTACATTCCCTCTCTCGCACTCCTCCCCTCTCCATCCAGCCTCCGGAGCTAAACTTTGTCTCGTGTTATATACACTCAAGCAGAATCAGAGCTGACCAATGGATCTAGGGGGATGGCTCTTCTCAGTCGCCATTGGAACGAATTACTTTGAACACCTGTCACTCATCTATCGCAGCAAGTTCCGTTGCCGTCGCGTCTGTCACTCACCCCCTACTGTTCAAATCGGAACGCCAGTGGCCGTTCCTACCTGTCCACATTCTTTGCCTCAAACTCCGTTTTCCTTTGTTGAGACGGTGAGTGACGTAGGTACGCATTCAGGTACTTTTGTTCAGCAACCACATCACCCCTGCCCTAAACTCTCGTGCCCCGGCTGGAACTGTTACAGTTGGATCGGGTACCAGACAGCGAGATCCTTACGAGATCCAGCATACAGTGGTAGGATCGGGTACCAGACAGCGAGATTCTCACGAGGACTAGGTTACCAAAAATACACACTGTCTATGTGTATATTTGTCTATTTATCATGTGCATTCCAATATATCTGCATGAGTATGTCTGTGTATGTATGTCTATGTGTGCATGTATGTGTGTGTATGTGTGTGTATGTCTGTGTGTGTATGTATGTGTGTGCATGTCTTCATGTGTATGGCTTTGTCTGTATCTCTGTGTGTTAATGTAGAGTTGGACATTTCACATGTTTCTGACATGTCCTGGGTAGTTCCCACTTCTACTGCCAGCCCCATATTTATTTAGGCAACTCCGTGTTAGTTGTCTGACTTAGGTGGATGTGTCGTTAGTTGTCTGACTTAGGTGGAGGTGTCGTTAGTTGTCTGACTTAGGTGGATGTGTTGTTAGTTGTCTGACTTAGGTGGATGTGTCGTTAGTTGTCTGACTTAGGTGGATGTGTTGTTAGTTGTCTGACTTATGTAGAAGTGTTGTTAGTTGTCTGACTTAGGTGGATGTGTCGTTAGTTGTCTGACTTAGGTGGATGTGTCGTTAGTTGTCTGACTTGAGTGGATGTGTCGCTAGTTGTCTGACTTAGGTGGATGTGTCGTTAGTTGTTTGACTTAGGTGGATGTGTTGTTAGTTGTCTGACTTAGGTGGATGTGTCGTTAGTTGTCTGACTTAGGTGGATGTGTTGTTAGTTGTCTGACTTATGTAGAAGTGTTGTTAGTTGTCTGACTTAGGTGGATGTGTCGTTAGTTGTCTGACTTAGGTGGATGTGTTGTTAGTTGTCTGACTTAGGTGGATGTGTTGCTAGTTATCTCACTTAGGTGGATGTGTCGTTAGTTGTCTGACTTAGGTGGATGTGTCGTTAGTTGTCTGACTTAGGTGGGTGTGTTGTTAGTTGTCTGACTTAGGTGGATGTGTCGTTAGTTGTCTGACTTAGGTGGATGTGTTGTTAGTTGTCTGACTTAGGTGGACGTGTTGTTAGTTGTCTGACTTAGGTGGATGTGTCGTTAGTTGTCTGACTTAGGTGGATGTGTCGTTAGTTGTCTGACTTAGATGGATGTGTTGTTAGTTGTTTGACTTAGGTGGATGTGTCGTTAATTGTCTGACTTAGGTGGATGTGTCGTTAGTTGTCTGACTTAGGTGGATATGTTGTTAGTTGTCTGACTTAGGTGGATGTGTCGTTAGTTGTCTGACTTAGGTGGATGTGTTGTTAGTTGTCTGACTTAGGTGGATGTGTCGTTAGTTGTCTGACTTAGGTGGATGTGTTGTTAGTTGTCTGACTTAGGTGGATGTGTCGCTAGTTGTCTGACTTAGGTGGATGTGTTGTTAGTTGTCTGACTTAGGTGGATGTGTTGTTAGTTGTCTGACTTAGGTGGATGTGTTTTAGTTGTCTGACTTAGGTGGATGTGTTGTTAGTTGTCTGACTTAGGTGGATGTTTGTTAGTGTGACTGGTGAATGTGTGTTAATCTGACTTACGTGTTTGTGTGTTAATCTGACTTACGTGTTTGTGTGTTAATCTGACTTACGTATTTGAGTGTTAATCTGACTTACGTGTTTGTGTTTTAATCTGACTTACGTGTTTATGTGTTAATCGGACTTACTTGTTTGTGTGGTTATTTGACTTGCGTATTTGTGTGTTAATCTGATGTAACTGGTCCCTGCGGAGCAGATGAGATTTGGGATTGGAGGCTTATTTTCGGAGAGGCTGAATCGATTGAGAACGTTTTTGTATGTCTCAACTCTGTCAAGGTCAGGTCAGGCAAAGTTAGGTCAGTCAAGGTCACTTCAATCTAGGGTTACATCTCGACGGGCGTCCATTGGCAGGGCTGGTTTGAATTAGTAACACGAGAGAAAGAGGGAGAAAGTTTACTTCGAGTTCGAGACAAATGTCAGAGACGGGTGGGAATATAGCCCAGTCCATGAAACCCGGTTTAGCACAGTCCATGTGACCTGGTATAGCACAGTCCATGTGACCCGGTATAGCACAGTCCATGTGACCCGGTATAGCACAATCCATGTGACCCGGTATAGCACAGTCCGAGTGACCCTTATAGTACAGTCCATGTGACACGATATAGCACAGTCCATGTGACCAGGTATAGCACAGTCCATGTGACCCTGTATAGCACAGTCCATGTGACCAGGTATAGCACAGTCCATGTGACCAGGTATAGCACAGTCCATGTGACCCGGTATATCACAGTCCATGTGACCCGGTATAGCACAGTCCATATGACCCGGTATATCACAGTCCATGTGACCAGGTATAGAACAGTCCATGTGACCCGGTATAGCACAGTCCATGCCACCCGGTATAGCACAGTCCATGTGACCAGGTATAGAACAGTCCACGTGACCCGGTAAAGCACAGTCCATATGACCCTGTTTAGCACAGTCCATGTGACCCAGTATAGCACAGTCCATGTGACCCGGTATAGTACAGTCCATGTGACCCGGTATAGCACAGTCCATGTGACCCGGTATAGCACAGTCAATGTGACCCGATATAGCACAGTCTATGTGACCCGGTGTTAACTGGTCCTGGCAGGGATGACAAGAAAAGCCAGCTGGGAAAATATGTTTAGTGGAAGGAACTTGTCAGAGTGACAAGGGGTGCAGACACAGCGGTGCTTTGTTGATTGCTGACTGGTCAACAGGGAAGGGACATAGGTACCAGATGACAACCGCCATCTTTGTTTAGGATTAGCCAAAGAGGCTGAACAAGTTGTGAACTGGGGACAGAGAAGACGAGCTTGACAGGGAGTGATGGCACTATACATCAGGGCCAGTTGCACTACTGCCCAATTGGTGCGAACGGTGGACTTTCTTTAATAAGTGAAACAAGAAATTAGTTAACTTTGAATGACAGAGGCATTGTTGGTACGATTACTGTAGATTTCATACGCGAAAGAGTGACGGTACCGAACAGAAGCGTTTTATTAAGCAGTCGGTACGAACGGCACGGGCCAGGCAAGTCGAATTTAGCTCAGAAGGAACGAGAGTTGTAAACCTTGGTCCTTAGGGAGCGCATCCCCATGCTTGGTGGTGAGTTTGTGTTGCACAGCACAGTACCGACGACAGAAAGAGATCAACTTCGTCGCCAACTACCAAAGGGCACACGTGACTACAAAGTAGATAGTTATTCTGTGTAGAACAAGATTTGTATAGATTGTCGTAGACATTAAGTTAGACTACCGAACTGGGTTTACAGTTCCAGGGATTCCATTCAAGCTCATGCTAACGTTCCCTTTGATAGAACGATTTAGTTATTTAGTTTAGTTTTAACCATTCTGTAAACCATAGACTTGTAATCACTGAATGCTCTTGTTGTATCATTAACATAAGTTTAAGTGTTTCCTGCGTTAGTGTGCTTAATGTGGTTATTATGAGTAAAGTAAGATAGAAGAGAACCGGGTCACGTGTATAGTTAGGAGGTCCATGAGAGGTCCATGGGAGAGGTCCATGTGAGAGGTTGTAACAGTTCCAGCCGGAGCAAGAGGGTTTAGGGCAGGGGTCATGTGGCGAACAAAGGTACCTGAATGCGTGCCAAGATCACTCTCTGTCTGGTCACTACTCCTAGGTCACTCACCGTCTCAATAAAGGGAATCGGAGTTGGGGAAAGAATGTACAGGTAGGAACTGACCACTGGCGTTCCGATTTGGGCAGTGGCGGGTGAGTGACAGACGAGAGGGCAGCGGAGCTTGCTGCGATAGATGAGTGACAGGTGTTCAGAGTATTCGTTCCAATAACGATTGAATAGAGCCACCCCCCTGAGATCCATTGGTCAGCTCTGATACCGCTTGAGTGTATATACCACGAGACAAAGTTTAGCTCAAGCAGGCTGGATGGAGAGGAGGCTGGCATGGAGAGGGGATGAGTGAATGTAGATAGGAGTCTGTTTAGCTCACCGACTTAGATAGAGGAGCGATTGATAGACTGTTGTACGAATGTTGGAGATAGAACATACGCCATCGAGTCGGGCCCAGCTGCTCAAATAGGTGTGTGAGTTTTGTATTAATAGATAATCTGAACGTGTGTTGTAGGGACACTTTGTGAACAATGTATGTCCTGACGAGTTAAGCGAGTGTGTAGATCGAGTAGGTGAGATCTAGATGTGTGTGTGATGTGTGTACGGCAATAGATTTGGTTTTTGGTAGTTGGGAATTCCATCAAAAGCTAATGCTTAAAATTTCCGCTTTAGTTAATATTTATATTAACATATATATAATATAGGAATATTTCGTTAAGATGATATGTATTGTATTGTGTTTGTAATTTCACTACTCATTTTTCTGGTATGAGTATTATATAATAAATATGCCATCTGCTGTGTGCTGTATTATTTGCAGTGTGTGGTCATGTTGATGTGGATGAGTGTGGTAATGTTCTAAGTTAGAATAACCCTAGGGCAAACAGTGGGATCTGCTACACGGTCCATTGGAAAGGTCCATGTGAGAGGTCCATGTGAGAGGTCCATGTGAGAGGTCCATGTGAGAGATCATGATCACACGTATAGTTAAGAGGTCCATGTGAGAGAAGCGGATCACACGTATAGTAAAGAGGTCCATGTGACCATGAATCCAAACTCTATGACACTGACCTACGTGGACGTGTGTTAATCTGATATATGTGTCTGTGTTAACTTAAAATAACCTTTTGTTACTGGTCTAGAAGACTGCAGAGTCTACATGCACCCAGCTTCTTCTACTACACTTGATCCAAAAATAACTATGTGCGTCCAATCTATTTTTGAATGCATTAACTCATCTCACCTCCACTATTATCTCCCTTGCTCCTATGTTTAATATTTCTTTTTATCATACCTAACATTGCATTTGCCTTTTTCACTGCTACCTGGACTTGCTCACTCACCTTTCCTGTATGATCTATTATAACCCCTAGGTCCCTTTCCTTTTCTATCTTTCTAATATTGGTCTCACCCATTCTGTAATTATGTTCCCTATTAGATCTACCCATGTGGATGACTGTACATTTATCTACATTAAACTCCATTTGCCAGCTTACAGACCATTCTCGAATATTTTCTAAATTTGAATTCAATATATCCACTTCCGCTTTAGATGAAACACTACTGCATAGTTTTGTGTCATCAGCAAATTTTACAATTATAGATCCGATATCAATGTCCAAATCGTGTATATATATATCAAGAACAAAATTGGTCTCAAAACCGAGCTCTGTGGCACTCCCCATTTTACTTCACACCACTCAGAGTACTCCCTTTTTATGCCCACCCTCTGCCTTCTTCCCATTAACCAATTTTCAATCCATCTGGCAACTTCTCCACCTATTCCATGTGATTTTACCTTCCTAAACAATCTTTTTTTGAGGTACTCTATCAAAGGCCTTTGCAAAATCTAGATAAATAACATCCACTGGCTCCCCTTTATCTATCAATTTAGTAACCTCCTCCATGAATCCTAATAGATTTGTTAAACATGATCTCCCTCTAGTAAACCCATGCTGACTATTTTTAATTAGATTAAATTTGTCTAAATGCATTACAATGTTTTTTTGATTATTGACTAACAATTTACAGACTATGCTCGTTAAACTCGCCGATCTAAAATTTGTTGGATCTGATTTTTTTGCCATTTTTGAATAAGGGGATCACTCCTGCATTTTTCCAATCTCCTGGAGCAACCCTGTTTGCAACTGATTGTGAACATAATATAGACAATGGTTTTGCTAGTTGGTCTCTAATTTCAAACAGCAATTTTGGATGAATGCCATCTTGACCTGGACATTTATCCACTTTCAACCCCTCCAAATGTTTAACAGCCATTTCCTCCGTAATCCAAACTGATCTTAATTCCCCTGTATTCGTGCCCCTTTGAAAATATTTAATCTTAACTTCATTTACGTGTCTCTGTCTTGGTTTCTTGTTTGTGTCTGTGTCTTGGTTTCTTGTTTGTGTCTTTGTCTTGGTTTCTTGTTCGTGTCTGTGTCGTAATCACGGTGGGAGTATCATGACCAAGCGGGAGTACACACCACATTTTTTACCTGTTTTACCTGCATTCTTCATGGTCAGCCAGGTGAGAAAGACACATTGTCATGCGCTTCAATATTACCTGGCTTATTGACATCATGGTCTAGTCAGAAAGGTACATTACCTTGTATTTTCACTTCACCGGTCCCAGGTGTCACAGGTACATTAATACACGATCTAGTAACCATGACAACTTCAGGTTATGTTCACAGAAAACAAAAGTGGCAGAGTGAGCTAACGTTTTGACATCATCAACTATAATACTGAACGTGATAGTACCTGCTAGACCTGAGCGTGCTGTTGGGGCTGCTGCAAGCTGTGACTGCTGCTAGAGTTGAGCGTGCTGTTGGGGCTGCTGCAAGCTGTGACCGCTGCTAGAGTTGAGCGTGCTGTTGGGGCTGCTGCAAGCTGTGACCGCTGC